>JAVCKT010037027.1:0-48165 GCA_032273925.1 Rhynchotus rufescens | reverse complement strand
CTGTGTAATTCCCAGATGACTTCATCTAAGAAAGAGTCCACATTATCTTCAGAAAGCCAGGGTAGGCACAGCCTCTGTGTCCTCATTCAGCCCCATTTGAATAGCTGCAAAGATGAAATACACTTGCTTATCTCTTCTCTTTAGGAAGAGGACACTGCGTTCATTGCGATCAAATGCAGAAGTGGGGAGGGGTTACTGAGAGTTACCAAAGCACTAGATAAGAGGAGAGTAACACTAGAGAGAAATGTTGTTAAACAAGCAACATTTTGTTTAGGATTTGCACCTGACTGAACTGTGTGCAATGCCTCATGCATTCCTGACAGCACTCTCTGAACCATATGAGAGAAGAAAAAAGTCCAGAAATGTACAAGCTGAATGTGGCACAAAAGCAACCAGAGTGAGAATCTTATGCCAGATGTTTTAGGTTCTGAGGAGAGATATAATACAATGCAGCCAAGATCAGATCCTTAGCATGGGGTCAAGTCCAGCAAGGTGTTTTCTCTCTCATATTCAAAACCACAGTAAGTAAATCCGTGACCTCCAGTGACATGCACTGTGAAGAAGTATTTCAGATCCTGCTGGATCCTGACAAAAGGAAGTCAGAGCCCCAACAAACTCATCACAGAAAGTCCTCACTCAGTGCTTCTGGAGTTACCCGATTCAGTAAACAATCTTGTGCTTACGACTTCATTTGGCTCATTTGTTTATGGCACTTAATTGTTGCCAAGGAATGTCAGACTGATGCATTTCACCAGGAGCAAGATGTATTTTATCCTGAGAGCAGGCACAAGCTGCCTCCCTGCTGGCTGCCACATTTCTCTGCAAGTGGAGGGGTCTGTATATTGGATTTGTTTTTACAGTGTGTTTAGGGTTCCCTGGATAGAGACCACCAAGCAGGTCAAAGCAGAGCTAGGAAAGAGCCTTTTTGCCACAGCCATTGCAGTAAACACTTCAAGGCAGTCCCGGCCGACCGTGCTGGGTCTGTGGGGACGCGTTCCCAGAGGCAGCAGCGCTGCTGCAGCAGCCACCTTTGCAGTGCAGGTACCTCTCAATCAAAAGCTCTGCTTCCTGCACAAGGCAAACAGCCTGACACAAAAGATGTGCTTCATCCTCTCAGACTAATATAGGCAGCTTAGTATGGTCACCAGAGAGAGATACTTGGAATTGCCCTTGCCAGTAGCGGGGCTGCAGCGTGGTGCTCCAGAGCAGCCATCCCGGCTCTGTAGGCAGCGCCAGGGGCCGCAGCTGTGAGCTCGCTTTCCCTTCCCCATGTGTTTTCCAGGCTGTTCTGCTGAAAACTAAGGTATTCGTGCTGAAAACATTGTGCCGAGCCCCCCAGTGCTGCTCAGAGCGGGCTCTGCCTGAACTGCCAGCACAGCAGAGCCACGTAAACAGCAAGACTTGCCCTGTCTCAGCAGCCCTATTCATCATATATGATAAATAAACACTAGCTGGCATCCTCCTAGGACTGCATGGAGGCTTCCTATTGCTGCGTGTGCACACGTCTGCATGGTGACAGGCAAAAGACACAGCCACGTTTCGAGAGAGCCGCCTGCTCCGCGCTGGTGCCGAGCCCAGGGCCAGCCGTACTCAAGTCTCAGCAGCCTCAGCAGGCCGGTGGCCGCAGATAAATCTCCATGGCACGCGTGCCTGCCAGTGACGAACGTCGCCCTTATGTACTGCCGCTGCTTGGTAATCATCTATTAGCACTAATTGCTACAGCCTGGAGCCAGAGCGAAAGTGGCCTTTCACATTAAATAATATGATAAGAAATAACACAGATAAAAGATCTGCTAAAAGGTCAGCTCTAAGGAGAGGCTCCTCTTTGGCTTCAAGCGCGGCTCTCGCCAGGGTGCAGCGCTCCGTGTCGCCTCCGTGCGTTGGCAGAGGGAGTACAGGCTCCCCACGGCAGCGGGACGTTACCCCGGGGTGCTGCACATGACGCTTCCCCCTCTGCCTCCCAGCCTTGCTCCTGTGCTGGCGGCATTCGCGATTCAGGGAGTGCTCTGTGTAGCTCCCTCTTTGGCTGCATGGGGACAGGGCCGTAGCACCCGGCTGGCTAGCCTCTCCAAGCCAGGCAGCCTAAGGCCACCGAAGTACGCCCTGCTGCCAAGCATGCTGAGGTGGCAGCACGCAGTATTTTAGGATCCATATATAAACAGGCCTCGTTTGATAGAGATTCCGACAGCACCCGCAAACCAACCTCTTCTCGGTGCTGCAGCTGGGCTTCTCATCGGCCACTCAGAACTGATGGCGATGAGTGCACGGCAGGGAGGCAACCTTCGCCTTGCAGCTCCTCCGCTGTTTATTTTCCATCACAGCCTCTGCAGACCCCACAGATGACTGTAAGGGAGAAGTCACACTATCAGGGGCCAGCCTGGATCCTACTCAGCACTAAAAAACAAACAAAGGAAGGAATGTCAGCAGAGATGCAGGTGGCCGGAGACGCTTGGTGGTGAGAAGGAAGGCATTCCAGTCAGTACTGTGCATAACACTGATCTGAATTGCAGCTCAGACATGACATCCCAAGAATATCAAGGTCAGATCAAAATGAAAATGGAAACAATTCAGGCTATGAAACTTCAATGAAGTCCAGATCTTCAGTAGGGAGGAATGCAGTGTTTGGAACAGAAAATATACCAAATTAAATAAAAACTAGGAAAGGTGATCCTTTTACTAAAGAGTGTGACTTCCTTTAACTGAGTGACTAGGAGGTATTAAAACAGCAAGACTCCATCATGTTTTAAAATTGGAGGTTACAAAATTACAGGCCTCTTCCCCCCTGCAGAGACTTGTGCATGTAGGGTGAAATGGCACCTCCGTTCTTGGGCCTGTGTCCTTCACTTGGCTGAGAGGTCTCCAAGCACGAGCTGTGGGGCTCTTGCGTGACAGGCACCTCATTTAAGGGGCTGTGGTCCCTTAAACCAGGAAGAGAAGCATGGCTTACACAGAGGGATTACTTTGCTCTCCTGCAATGCCAAGCTCTGGAAGCAGAGATCTAGGAAGCTGGAGAGAGAACAAGTTTTGCAGCAAAGGCACGGTCAGCTGGCACAAGACACAAACCACTGGCACTGCCCTTGGACAGCCGATCATTGCCAATATAGAGAGCAGCACAGATTCTCATTTAAGGTGTTCACAAAAGCCAGCAGGAAAGGAGAAAGGGAAAACCATGCACAGATTCACCAGCGTTTTAGAACTCACCCCAATTCCCCCAGCAAATTCCCCATCCATTCAAGGCACTACCATTACAGAGGCAGCTGCTGTTGTAAGGGAGAGCATAGCTCTGCCAGCCCCCGTGATTAAACCATGAGATACCTGATCAATGCTTTTAATTTGACTTTTTCTTGTTCGCAGTGTCTTGTATGCAGATTGCTGAGTTTCTGCCTGCCCTTCACCTCCTTGTTGAAATAACAGGTTGGCTGCACAGCAATCTTGCAGGCAGAGTGGGCCATTCCTCACACATGCTCACAGCTCTCCTGGGCTCCTTCGACAAGAAGGAATCGGACTGTGCCTTCCTGGGTCATTTTTCTCTAGGACACACGGGCTAGACAGGACAACCGCTATCATTTTATTCTGCTTGCATGACCTGCAGGCAGAAGGTCTTACTCTATTTACACAGAGTCCAGCAAAACATGGTTGAACAAAGTCATGAAATTACTCCTGAGCAGGATTTTCTCTAACTCAGGGGTGTGCGGCTATAGCTAGGGCTAAATCACCTTCCCTGCCTCCTGCTGTCATTCTCACTCCAAAGATTTGTGGTGTCAGAGATTTTTTTTTTTCCTCTCTAAGGGTAAGAGTTTATGCAAGGTGCTCTTGATTCTAACTTCCTAGAATAGCCTGAAGAGCAGTGACAGCAAGGCAGTAGCTGAGGTGCTCCTCCTCTCCGGGTGCACTTAAATCATTTCAGTGCCCAGGCTCTGCTAGCTCAGCCGGTTTGACTGACATGGTTGCTACAACTCTCCTGACAGAGGAACAGGAGAGAAGAGGAACAAGAAGCCAGTGCTTTGGAAACATATTTAACTGCTACAAGGGTTTGCAAAGCACTTAGTGACCTGCCTGAAACCACAGGCATACAGAGCACAGGTAGCTGTGGCAGAAGAGATGCCGATTAAGCCACCGAGCTAGAAGGCACAGCTTCAACTATAATAATTACAAGCTACCCTAATAGAGGTGTAAAAATCGGTCAGTTCTCCTTTGCTCTTGGCTGCTGTGGTTAAGAGCCCCTCCTCTGCCTGCTGCAAGCCTGATGTGTCATTAGAGATTAGCATAAGGCTCTTGGAGCTGTGCTTGCGTCTTCTCCATCCCTGCTCAGCACTTGATGGCACAGGATAGCTATTCACCAGGCCGATTCTTTTCTTTCTTTTTGTCCGTGTGCATGCATCTTCAGAAAAGTTTAGAAGCCTAAACTGACCCAAAGCACGGCGGTACACCCTGGGGCTGAGTGGGTCCCTTGTCCCCAGGGTCACCCAGGCTATCCCCTGACAGAAGAAACTAAACAGCTCTGAAAGGGCTTTTCTTTGCGCCCCTGGGAAAGGCCAACGCCTCGCTGCCCTGCACTAATTCCTCTGCACATTGTTTTCCCAAGTGCCTGGAGCCGCTGCAGGCGAGCTCAGCAGCAGCATCCTCGCCTGGACTCACGCTGCTCCCTCCTGGGGCTCCCTTCAGTCTGCCTCACAGGGACAGCTAAACGGTTCCAGCAGTCTCAGGGGAGTCCAGCTGTGTCTTCAGCTGGACTTCCAGTGGCAGAGGTACTTATGGGATCTTACTGGGGCCCAGACACATATGCCTATGCTAGCTCCTACATTATTAAAAGGAGGGAGAAACAAAGCTTACTCTTCCCTACTCTTCCACCTCCCCAAGAAAGGGCTTCAAAATTGACTAGATTTACTTTGCCTGGCCTCTGGGAATGCCTTTGCTCACACTTGCTCCAGGAAACTTTACCTCAGCCTAGACAACACCCTGTTCCTAGGTGCTCTTCTTCAGGAAAGGGCTGCAGAGAATGACAGGGCACACTTGGTTGCCTCTGCTTCAATAGCTTCCCTGGTGGGCATCTTTGGGAGAGATCTGGCTCTGGACCTTCCCAGCTGCCCAGGGCAGTGCTCTTCATTGCTTGGGTCCTGCTCTCCCTCTTTTCTGTCTGGCTTTCCTATCTCAGTGAAATGGTTTGCTCTGCCAAGGCAATTTTTCATGAGTATTCAGAAAACGCTTGAACAAAATGAAGTGGCAGCTTCGAGGGGGGCTCAAATAGTGCAATGAGAAAGAGAAAAGTGGCCTTGTACCTGAAGAGCCACTTCTGCGCATTATAGGGCTTTCCCTCTTTGTCCATCACAGCCAATGCCATCCTCCAGCGTACGTAAGTACCACAAACCAAGCAGAAAGACAAAAGCGACAGCATGCTTCCTAGTCAGCCTTCTGTGAAAACACAAGGGTTAACACTCACGTTGGCTCTTTACAGGATGGTGCTTCACAGACCGCACCTCTGCTCTCAGACTCCCAGTTTTATAGCCTCTGGTTTATAGATGTTTATCACACTTACATACATAGCTTTTCCTCAAAATTTGAAGACAAGGGTATTTTTCACAGCAGCCGGACTCCCATTTCTTGTATTTTTTTCAGGAGACATAAGGAAGGGAAACCTCTAAATCACCAGGAAGCTCTGACAATGCAGACCCTACTGCACAAAATTGCTTTTATAAAGCACTTACTTTTTATGGCCTAATTTAGGGCGACATTGAATGTTCTCAAGAATACTTTCCAGTTCCTCCAAATGTGCTGCCCCTGTTAAAATGTCTGAAAGTCCTTTCCTGCATTAATTCCCAGCCAAATGTACTGTACGCCTCCTGGAACTCTACCAAATGGCCAAACTTGAAGTCATCATTTCTAGCATAAATTACCTCTTCCTTGGACTGGGTATTAAAACGAACTCTATAGGGATGCAGGGACCAGGGCTGTTTTTATTTCACATACATTAATGCCACACTTATTGTTTGACCTGTAACTGCTACAGGAAGAGCTGTTGTGGCGCGGAACGATGGAGAAGTAAATGCTTTCCAGGTCCGAAATGCAGCCAACTAGCCAAATACAGAGCACGTCACGAGCTAGCGATGTTTTCAGCAGCACGTTTGCACAGAGGATACTTTTAAGAACAGAATTTGAAGGCGCTCAGTTTTGAGAGAAACTGGTTTGCTGGCGGGAGCACAGATGCCAGGATCCCCAACACACAAGTCCTCCTCTGGAGGAGATGAGGCCACGATAAGCTCCGGACACAGCACTATGGGCACTCCAAAGGTCACTGAGCTCTCCTAAGCTGCTTAGCGATGCTGAGGCGGGTTTATAACTTGCAAGACGGCCAAGAGCCTTCCTGACGCTCCCCTCCTCCTGGCCCAGGACACATGCAGGGGCCAGCAGCTCCCCCGGCCGATACCCGCTCCTGCTTGCAAAGGAAGCATTTCCCGCCCACCAGCCCGGCAGAGCTCTCCGCGCTGCTCACGAGGTGCAGGAGCAACTGGCGGCCGTTAAAGAGCAGACTGCTCCACAGTTCCCTCCAACAACCCTTCCACACAGCGCTGCATTTTCACTATTATTCTGCAGTAGTTCAAGTACATCAAATCCTCCTTTTTCTTTCTCAGAGAATTTCCTTTCCTCTGATTTATTTCTATGGCAATCCGTTTAGCAGGGGAGAGCGATGTGGGATTTGGGAGCTGACAGCACTATTCACCCACGGGCCAAAGCGCCGCCTCCCTGGCTTCCCTCCAGCAACACATCGCAGCCCATGCCCAGGGAGCTGCCCCTGCGGGCCGGCAGCTCCCGGAGCCCGCGCCGGCTCGGGACCAGAAGCCTTCCCAGCACACCCACGAGCACAGCAGTTTCGTCTGCAGCCTGATCTTTTTCTTACTTGTTTTTTTTTTCTGTAGGTTTTCCACACTATGGTAATGCTGTGCTGAATAGGAACTGCTGCTTCCCCACAGCACCGCACACACAGCTGCCCACTAAATAAAAAGTCTCCAGGCTGTCATCACTTAAGCAGAGATCCATGGAAACTTTCAAACAAGGGTGTATGGTTAGGGCGCAAGGATAGCGCAAGGCTACTTCTTGGTGTGAGCTATCTTCCCTTTCAGGATGTTAAGGAAAGGAGGAATTTGCATTTAGGAGCTAAAGGTCTCCCATGGGGCTTCAAAGCAGTTCCTTTAACAACACCCATTTTTAGCTTGCTCCAGCTATCCTTAAAGAAGCTTTAGCGAGAAAACTGAACACCAGGACTTGCTGGGGGGGTGGGAGGAAAGGAGAGATGAATTGTGCTATTAGTCTGTACTTAGCTGGGAAACTGGAAAAGAGCTGCCCATTTCATTCATAAAGTGTCCCGAGATCACATATCAGAGATGGGGTCTGTGACTACATTCATCTTCATCTGAATTTGCAAAAAGAAGAGAAGCTGCACCTAGGGGAAAGTTCAATTGAGAGGTTTTGTGCAGCAGGAAAACACACTGGCAGAGAAAGCAACCTCTCAAATCCTTTGTAAAAAATTCCCACAAGCCCTTCAGAGCATAAGGAACAACATGGAGTGGAGCAGATAAATACATCTCCTTGGCATCCTCAACATCACGCATGGCTCTATGCCGCAGTTGCTCAAACTTTGTGTGCAACCCTACAGCAACAAACTGGAAATACCAGCTCAGGTGCTTGCATGATGATGGACAAAAGGAAGTAAGAATCTGATTCCCTTATTTAAACTTACAAGAGAGTTTTAGAAACAGTGGTTAGGAATAAGTGTTTTCAAAAAGCATGACAAGTCCCCAGCTAGTGCCCCAGTGAGCAACCTGTAGAGATGTTTTGCCTCTAAAACACTTTAAAAGGTATGCAAAGTACTATTCAAATGAATAAATTATAATCCTTAGACTGTTTTGCCTGAAGAACTACACATACCTTGCATAAGCCCCCACATTCAAAGGTCCATGTCTGCAGCCCCCATGCAGTGAGCATGGGAGAGAAGAGCAGAGGGCAAGGAACCACTAGTGACACTTCCAGTCAGAAGTCCAGGTGGGATCTGAAGCTAATGGAGAAGGGGGACATGACTTACGGTTCAGTCTGTGTGAAGGGTGCATCTGATTTTAATCTCAAATGCTGACTGCACCTGCCAACTATATGCATCTCAAGCTAAATGAGAGCTTCTCCTTATTGAAGTGCAACATATCCTAGTTTTCAGTCTAAGTAAGGCTTCACACAGGGAAACTGGCATCTGCTGAGCATTTGCACATGTGTTGAATAGGGAAGGCAGCACTTTTCTGCCTTCTAAAAGCAATTTCAGTGCTGTTGAAGGGTAAAGCACACAGTGAAATCTGAGCAAAGCTGCAGCACAGAGCAGCGATAAGCAGGCATATACACGGTTGCCATTAATACCAGCACCGGCAGGAAAGGAGCTGAATCTTTTCAGCGCTGACAGTAATAAGGCTGCTTAAGAAGAGAGGCTGCAAGAGCTCTTTACATTGGTACTACCCCCAAAATCCCTGACTCTGTCCAACACACTGCCAGACCCTCCAAAATGCAAGATGCCTTTGTGCTGTGCAGGAGGGCAGGCACTGGTTCCCAGCACCTACATGGTTTCTCTGTCCAGATTTGCTTGCTTGTTTCTTCAGCCAGCTCCAACCGAATAGAAAGCGGCTATTCACAACTGCGCCACAGATGGTTACGCAGAGACTGGAACCTTCCCCTCCTGTTTTCCCCTGCACGTACAAGAAGCCACACGCGCCAGTGCCGGATGCCATGTGCACCTGGGGGTACCACATTTGCACATTTTACTCATGTGCAAAGCCGCAATATGCCATGTACATTATTCATCAAAAAGAAGTCTAGCACAACAGGAGCTCTTGCTCGCAAAACTGACAAAATTGCCTTTAAGGCTGCCCTCATTTCTGCTTAACTATACTACAATATATAACATATACAATGTATGACCTATAATACAATTTACCATCTCTAACACAATGCATGTATAATGCATAGGCCAAGACTGATTTCTGGAAGGACAGCCTCTCAAACTCTTCTCTTTTTTTTCCCCCCTTTCCTGTGCATTTCAAACATTTGGCAACTATTTCCTAATGTGGCCTTGCAGCCTCTGTCATAGGAGCAGATTTGTCAAGCCCCCAAGAGCTAAGCCCATCATGCAGGACTAGATCTGCAGTAAGACTGAGCATCTGATTACATTTATGCAAATGCCTATATTTATTAGCATAACAGGAAGGCTGTTCTACTGCCTGCAAAGAAATGAGCCCCTTTATTCAAACAGATGTGTCAGTTCTGAGCAGTTAATAAGATCTATTTGTAATCCATAGGTATGCACGATAAAATCAGGATATTTAGCACTTACATTGGCAAAGGAACCGCCGGGAATATCAGTAGCATACAACTTAACGCAATCGTTAAGAGAAATACTTAAGTGCTCCTCAGGGTGGTTCTTGGCAGCAGCGAGGGTACCCAAACACACTCAAGATCTCTGCTCTGATCTTGTCTGCCAGCTGGGTGCACTGCAGGACCCAGCAGGCTGGCGATCCCCACGCAAGGAGCTCTGCTGCATTGCATTGGCCCCAGCCTGTCCTTCTCGGCTGCTCCCCAACTCAGCTTTTCAGATTTCTTCAGCTGCGCTCCCACCACCAGCAGCAGAGAAGAGGCCGAGTTGCCCTGGGGCAGGGAAATCTCACTCATTTGCTTTCTTGGGGGGAGCGAGCTGGGCAGTTCTGTGCTGCAGCTCAGCACGATTCCTGCTAAGGGATGTAAGGAGGAACCACGAATGCCAAATGAAGACCCGAATACGCGGCGGCAACTCACAGCCTCACTAGTGCTTGCAAAAGTGCCTAGAGCCTATGGTGGACACTAGAAGGGCTGTTTTCATTTTTCCCTAATTGGCTGTGAAATTATGTTTGCAACCTGCTAAAATGCCCACTTAGGCTTCTGGGTAGCAAACAATTGCCCATCTGCCAAGAGGTTTTCCAGCCGACATTTATATAAATACAGAAATCAGCCTGCTATTCACATCCGATTAACAAACACAGGCTCTAATTAGCCCATATGATTAAGATTCATTTGACAAGTCACTTCAACACATACATAAAGTCCTCCCTCCTTTACTCAGTGAGGATGAACAGTTGTCTCGCACTGACTTTGCAAAGGAAAGGGAGAAAAGCTGGGGATCACAGGGTCAAAACCCTGCTTTCCCACTGGGGAGTTTGTTCCAGGATGCTCACAGCACAGTCAACGGTGGAGGCGGAAAAGCTCTCATTTCTTCTGACCAGCCCCCAGAAGCCAGTGCCTATCTTCTCTCATGTCTGGTAGCTACAGCGCAGGAGAGAGACCTCAAAGCCTAATCTCAGACCTTGCTTTGAGCTGAGATGCAGCACGAGCTCTTCCTGCAGAGGCCTGGGCTGAGCTGTGAAACTGCCCGCCCTGGAGGAAAGGCCCCGTGTTGGGAGCTGCAAGGCTTTCCCTGTAACAGCACCAGTCTGCAGCAGTGCGCGACAGACCACTGCACTTCTCCTAGGAGACCTGACCGCTGGGAAAAACTGTTGCTTCAGTGCTGCTAAACAACACGCTCCATGTTGTTCGCACGGGTCAATACAGCAATTCCTGCAATCAATTTGATTTGTAATACACCCTGTCTTATGAATCACTGCGTTATTAACCTTAACAATGTCAGTGAGCTCCTAGTGTAATTAACTCTCAGCAAATTAAGGCCTGGGGTAATTATTAAGAGCTTCTTTGTACACAGGAATATATTAATGTTATTGATGCTACATGATTATACCTTTACACTGAGAGAAGAATACAGAGTGACTGCAGTAAAAGATATAAACCTAGTCTAAATAGCCTCCAGGGACACAGGTGTACTAGCACATTGATTACCATATCTTCATATTGCTCTTAATAGTTATATTGCAGAGTCATGTAACATGGTGATACAGAACTCTTGCCCTGCTTTTTCCTAGACAACTGACTTTGACAACAGAAATTTCTTGGTTAGTACATTTGATCCCAGTCTGTGGGTGAAAAATTAGTTCTACTATCTCTGTTTAGACCCTCCAGAAAATGTCCCTCTGTCTTGGTTAAGGCTAGCATAAAAGAAGCACGTTTCATTTCCCAAGCACAGCTGGATTTAGGGAGATGGGAAATCAGCCAGAAGTAAAACTATCAATGCAAATATTGCTTCCCTGGGCAACCTGTATTTTTACAGCTCTCTGTTCACTGCAGATACAGTGTCTGACTGTCAGCCTTATCTGCCACTAGCCTTCCTAGAAGAGTCATTGTTTGCTAATAGCAGAGCTCTCTAATGTCACTTCCAGATACTAAAGATTCTTCTGAATTTGGTTTGCAGATGGGGATTATTTTTTGCTCCAGACCAGTTAGTTCCCTGGGAACAAGTCCATTGGTGGCACTGCCGGGGCAGGGGGAGCCCAGCTTGCAAAGCAGAACAGATCTTCACCTTAGGAAGCAATCTCATTATAAAGGAAGAGATTAGGACAAACTCTCAGTTCAGCTACAAGGTTTTCACGTCACAGGCACCAACTCCTCCCTTCTGACAAGTACATTTCCAAGCAAAGTGGACAGGCCTTGGGAACCATGAAAGCTGGGGTAAGTTGCAAGTTTTTAAAAAATGCTCCTTCCTCATTCTCTTTTAATCCCAGTAAGATTCTTCATCACTCTGCTAATCACCAGTTCTAGGATGATACGTGCAAAAGATACTGATTTTGAAGACAAGAGGCAATTTACAGTGAATTCTGACAGCAGGTCATATTCACATTACCTCTCTGAGCAACTGGAGCTATGCAGGAGTCATCTGGAAAATTAGTTGGGCTGATGTTCGAGCACACAACTGAGGTAAGGCTGTTTACAAATGGTTTTGATGAGAGATGTTTTCTTTTTCTTGGGACCAGCATTAACCTTGCTAGAGGCTCCCAGAGAAACAATTAATGTGAGCAAATAAGGTAAGCAAAAACTGTCAGAATACATTTCTATTCTATAAGTAATCAGTGCTGCAACTGCCTATGGTACTAGTCAAGCAGAATATTAATGCACTGTTACAAGAAAGCTTTCTAGGTAGAGCACTATTTGGCCCTGCAGAAAGACAGCTTGCTGTCTATCAAAGAAAAGAGGTACCATATGGAAGCATTACAAGTCTAACTGAAAAGAAGAAAGCAATAGCGGATGCACTAGACATGAGAAACAGGGACACAAGGCCCTCATCATTACACAGAGCCTGTACCTGGAGCCAGCTCTCCTCTAAGGATGAGACTTTCTTAAGGGGCTTTGCAAGAGCCAGCAGTTTTGAACAGCCCTAGAGTAATATCTAGCCCAGGTGAGACACGAAGGCCCTGTCTAATTGGTAAGAAAAGGAAGAGTTTTCCGTAAGATCTCTCTGTGATCTCCTGTCTTGGGAAGCAAGGAAAAATGCCATGGCATCCTTGCTCAGAAAGATGCATTGTTCCTCCCACAATCAGGAAAGAGGGGGGTGAGGCCCAGGTCAAGCATGAAGAGGAGCTGTTACAGCCCGCGTGCCCCAGCAGACTCCCCTGTGTGCAGAGCGTGTCTGCCCAAACCCTGGGCAGCCGGCCCAGGGACAGCAGCTCCAGGTGACTCCCAGCCTCGCTGGTCACTGGCCTGCCTGCACTCCCTCTCAGGCCTCTCTAGCAGGGGGTGAAATACATTGCCCCTAATAAACAGTGACACAACAATTTTCTCCATCACGTCAGTTGTCAAGATAGCCAGCAGCTTCCCCGCACAACCTAGGACTTCACTGGGAACCTCCCTTAGCCTTGATGTGAAGAAATTAATCAAGGAGGGAGCCCAGCATCTGCAATGTGCTGCACAGCAGCTGCCCACGGAGGCTAAGGGGCTCCCACCCACACACTGAACTGAGGGCCAGGGCTGCAACAGCCACAAAGTGCAAGGGAAGGGTCATGCAGGGCAGTGCTGGAGAGTGCAAGGCCTTGTTAACATCTCCATGCTGACAGCCTCTGCCAGGATGAACGGCCCAGCTGAACAACACGATGGTGTCACTCATCTGCAACAGCACTAGCTCCTGGGGCTGCCAGCGAGGCCGCTGCTGGAGCTGGGCTGCTGGGCAATGCAGGCAGCTGCAAGGCTGGCCACCCTCTAAGCGAGAGCTTTCCACGCAGGCCACGCGTGTGGCTTCCTGACACTGCAGCGGGTCTTTCTCCTTTCAGATAAGAGGGAAGGACAAAGCTGATAGAAAGCAGAAGGGAAGAAGTCTTGCGGGATATGTAATCAACTGAGGCATTGAACAATATTCTGTTCTCACAGCATGGGCCAAGTGATCCCACTCAACAACTTGCTCATAATTCTGCCTCTTACTCATCAAAATAGCCTTTTTTTCCCCCCTCCCCTCTGTCTTCCCCCCCACCTTCTTCACTTGCATCTGTTGTTTTCAGGGGCAAAAATGTTAGTATGAAAGTTTCATGGTTTAGAAATCCATCCTTAAACTGTCTGGAGGATTTGATATACTACTTTATGGAGATGTGTTTTTTGGCCAGAAACAGGTTGGGTAGTGCTGACACAGTAGGAGTTAAGCAGCTCTCACTGGAATTATGGGCTTTAATTTTGTCTTTTCTTCTTAGTGTTCACTTTCCAACAGATCTAGCTGCTTGCTACCTTTATTAGTACAGTTGTGGGCAACTTTCCAAATCAATTAATGTTATTGTTTCATTTCTTAGGCCTGTAAAAGCACAAAATTTACAAGAAATATGAAAGGCTATGAAGTATGCCATAGTGCCATGGTAGAGACGGAGAGTAATTAGATCAGCTAGAGCCACTGAAATCCCATCTGTTGAGCACGTTCCATTAAAATACTCTTCTCTTTGCTTCAAGAAATATTATCAGCTTTAATATCACAGGAGAGAGGGAGGGGGAGGAAAAGACAATGCATTTTCCTACTAATGCTTCTCAGCTGCATTTGAAGGGAAAATTGCAAACAGCTTTTCTACACTGGGAGTGGTGCTGCTTGGGGAGCAGGTCTCCTAGAGCAGGGCTTGCCACAGTAGCTGGGAAAGCAAACCTCTTGCAGGCTGGCAGACACACAGAGGTTGGGTGCTCCCCTTTTGAACTACAGCATGAAGCAAAAGCCAGAGGGAACCAGGCAAGCAGAGCCACAAGAGCTCTGACTGCAACCCTAGAAGCTTCATCTACTGTCATCTGTGGATGGATGCAGCTGTCAGGCTTGTGGCCAAGACCTCCAGGAGCCCACGTTGGAGGCAGATCTGGAAAAAGGGCCATTTCAGGCCCTAGGACTCCTGGAACCCAAAAAGAGGGTAGTACAGCTTAGGCTGGAGGGTTTTAATTCAATAACCTGCTTGAAGCAAGCACAACTCCAAGATTATAAGAGTCTGCTAGCAATGTGATGGCTCAAGGAAAAACAGAGGAAGCCACAGATGAGGCTGATATCTGGCTGCACACAGGGCGAGCTGCTGCCCCTCCTGGTATAGCCTTGAGAGCTAAAAGACTCTAGGGCTTTGTTATACAATGGAGAATACAAAAGGGAGTTTTCTTGAGCTGTTACAGCTCCAACACATACAGCTTCCATTCTTCTCAGCCTCAGAGAACTAGCCAGATGCCTACAATAATCATTACATTGTTTAATGCAAATTAAGATCAAAAAGAAAGAGCTGAGACCAGAGAGACAGTGAGAAGCATCTCTGAAGGCAGGATTGAAGTCTATCCCCTCAGAATCCTTCAGATAAGCTTGTCCCTGCATAGCATCACTGTACCTCACTTTTAGTGGTAAGCTCAAAGAACAATACGTTTTCTCCCGTCTTCAGCGTTGTTGCTCTAGATTATATTTTACAGTAAAAGTCTATGATAAATGATACCAAATGTGCATGACTGTGTAATATCATACAAGCTTTGCCAATTAGATGTGCCATTAAGCCAAGTACACTGTGGGTGTACGTGTGTGTTATATAAAAGGTCCGTATGCTTTTTTAATACTAATAAACCCATTCTGTCCCAAACTTGAGTTAGATTGGAGGCTGAAAAATGTCCTTCAGTACTTGCCCTGTACCTCACCTCTAATACAGCTGCAGGTTATTGCAGAGCAACTACATCTTGTTCTAGATGTGGCTGCTTTTCAACTTGTGTTGATGTCCTCTCTTTGTAATTTGTGCATTTGATTTCATGACTCAGTCCAGACTCTTGTTCCTAGGACCAGCAGGACATGAATGAGTTGGGATGGCTCTTTTACTTGTCTTCTTTAATAATCTAATTTTTGACTGCAGAGGCAGATAGTGGTTCAAATATGATAAAGGACAAAGAGGAGTAGTGATGTTTGAATATTTTGGGGTTTTGGCTTTTATCTTCCTGCATCTCCAATGATTTGGGTTTTTTTTCACCTGAATTCACTTCAGCAGTGGCTAATTGGCTCAATTGCATGACCAAGACCTCCACTGCAGAGTTCATGGCATCATTAAGCCCTGGGTTAGGGAGATTACCACTAGCACTAATGCTAATATGCTGCAGCAGGCAATGAAGGTAAAAAAAAAAAAAAAAAAAAAATATACCTACACTTCTACTATCTCCCACTCCTGACTGCATTTTCATTGAGCATGAAAGGAATAAGTCATGCAACAGGCTCAGAGCACGAAAGGACAAAGGTTACAGGGAAGAAAAATGGACTGGACATTTTAAGGTTCTTGCATCTAAATGTTTAACATGTAGATTTCACAATGAAGCAATGCTTTATGAAGTTCTGTGACAGTAACATTAGGTTTCTCCGAGCTGAAGTGTTAGAATGGAGCAGTGACTCAAGGACATCTTTGTGTTATATTGCTAAGCAACCCCATCCACAGTTTTGCAGTTTGTTATCATCACTTAACCCCATTTTGGGAGTAAGCTTCAAAAATTAAATGCCTGATTTAGGGAAAAGGATCAAGGAAATGTAAATGTTAATTTCTTAGTCTGTCGTCCTCTTTTAAACAGGGTTTGCAAGTGGCAGCTGGAAGAACAGATCAGAAGGAACAGCCTTTTGCAGTCAGCAAGTTTTCTTCTCATGCTCAGTGCTCAAAGCTTTAGGATAATCAGATTCCAAGAGGAAAGAGAAAGATTGAATCATTTGCCAAGAAGGGAAACTACACATGCTTGCCCTGCTGGTGCAGGCAGGCAAAGCTCCTTTGCCCATGGCCTCCTTCCCCAACTCTGGTACCTCTTCTCTGCCTCCTGTGGGGTCCAGCACAGAGACCAAATTTCTGACAAACTTAAGAGTCAGACAGAGCCTTTGCACTCTGCACCAGAAGCCAAGCTAGCAGGGAGCTTATCGCAGCAGGCGAGGCTTTGGCTTGGGGGAGATTTCAGCCCACAGAGACACAGAGGGGCGAGAGAGCACAAGAGAGGGAAGCTAGGACACGCAAAGCAAGAGGAATGTGAAGGAGAGGAAATAAGAGGCATTTGGGACCGGGGGGAAACCACCCTGTTCATACTGACACCAGAGCATGAATTCCCACACCCAGCACACTGAGGCCCATCCTGTGTGGCCCTCGACCACTTAGGGCAAGCAGGAGAAAAAGTAACCAGGCCCTAAGGCTTCAAGGAGAGTCCAACCAAGGTCTTGTGTGCCCAAGACAGCCTGTACTGTTTTAGCTTAAATAATGCTTAAATCATCTCCATGCCCATTCAGACTGAACTGGTGACAGGGGTCAGGTGGAACAGGAATGGCAAAATGGCATGCTCTGTGTTTGCTGCACAAACACCATGACTAAGCGTCACCTTAGGCAAGGCAGAACGGGCAAGCTCCATTTACTCTGGTTACGCTTGTCTTCATGACCAGGCAACTCGGCTTCACACTTTTTTTTTCCCTTAAGTTGCTTCCCAGCTGATTTAGCTAGAACAGGAGGTACACGAAGAAAGAACACCCACACTCCTTAAAGCAACAATGAAGCAACACTGTTTTAAAACTGTGCATTTAAATGCATGACACTGACCTCGAAAAAAAACTAGTCACTCAGATATTCCTTCCTTCTCTCCAGCTGGTACAATCCATATCAAGGAAGGCACAGTAACAGCCAAAGGGTTATGGAGAGAGGCACAGCGACAGGCATGCAATGTAAAGCAACACTTAGGGCTAAGTCCAAAAAGGAAAAACTCATCGTGTGTGTATGTAGATATATAAATATGCACACATGCATACAAACACAAAGATCTTCAGTATGATATTAGAAACCACACTGCACTTCCACCAGGGATGACTGTTTCTCTGCTATCACATTCCATACTAGAAGGAAAACAAGGAGGAAAAAACAATATGAACGTTTTGCCCCAATCCTGCCAGACAACTCTCGTAACCATGGCAACAGGAGGAGCACCCATCTCAGCACTGCACGTCTGGTAAACGTATTCTCTGCTCTCCCATTTATTATGCCATTAAATAGCATGTTTGCGCTGAACCCTAGCACTATATATTATTACACTGCTGTCAGGGAGGGCCAAACGTGCCGGCTGAGCACTCAGCAGAGTCACTGCTCCTAAACGCTCTAATAACAGGCAGCGCTCCACAGGCGCCTGTGGGAAAACAAGCCCGGCGGCTCCTGCGGATGCTAGCGGCTCCGGCAGGGCCAGCTTGCCCGGATCCTCCTGTGGCATCCATGCTCTGCGGCGGGACAGCCACCGGCGCCACCGTCCACCAGGGCCGTGGTGGGCAAGGCCCAGGTGCAGCCCAGCCTGTAAACATCTCCGGTGGGTCCCATCCGAGCTGTTCCCCCAGGCCTCAGCAGGAGCCAGGGCCCGTGCCGCGCACAGCAGAGCCATCTCACCACCTGCCGCTCCGCACCACGCAGGCACAAGCACTGCTCTCCTCCTGCCTGCTGTCCCCATGTGCTACCCACCAGCAGCAGAAAACTGCTGTTTTCACAGCAGAGTTCACACTCTTGGCTCCAGCTGTTGCAGCATAGCACTTTAAGTCCTTTCTCAGTTTAGGTTCAACTTTTTTTACTTCTCTCCTCACCCCGGTCATCTTGCCAAAGATAAAACTGGACAAGCTGGTAAATGTGACACCTCACACAGTGAGCAGGCCCTAGGAGTCCAGGGCCAGGAGGTTGCTTCATAGTAATATTGTTCAGTGCTTAAAAAGTGCTTGAGTAGTGCCTTGATCTTCCCCAGACTTCTTGTCTCCCCAGTAGTCCTACCAACTGTTACTACTACTGCAGTGAGGGGTGCTGTTTGGATGAGCTCTCAGAATAAACCCTCCTTAAGGACTAACAGCTCAGTCATTTCCTTTCTGTCCCAACAAGCTTTGTTTATTCCAACTTAAGGAATTTTTTCAAGGTATAGGCTCCAAACGTTCCTAATCTCCTAAGGAGAGCTGTCAAGGTTCCAAATGAGGGTCAGGAGGGGAACAAACTAAAGAGTCAAGCAACACACAGCCTGCCTGAAAATCCAACTTCTCACTAAGGCCTTAGCCAAGCTTATTCCCTTCACCTGCTGGATGCCATCAGATGTGGCCTTACTTCAAAGACAGCTTTTCTGTGAGACTAAAAAATACATGATCTTCTGCCTTTACTTCACCTTTGCTTTTCTGCTTTCTGCAACCAGCCTGTTTTACAACTGGCTCCAGAAAGAGGCCTAAAATACCCTGCCTTCTGCTGCAATGCCCCTGGCACTGTTCTCTGCTTCAAAACTTCTCTGCAGTAGAGATTCATGTACTACTGTATTTTAAAAGAAAAAAAAATGCATGTTCCTCTAATAACCAAACAAATTCTAGCTTGGTCTCCTGCCCTTATCTTAATAGTTTTGACAGATAGCTGCTGGGAATCTGACAAGCCAAGCTGTGAACCAGGCCGTCAGCACCTCAGCTTGCATCACGCTCCCCGTTTAAACAAAGAGGCTTTCGGGACGCCTGCAGGGTGACAAAGCAGAAGTACACTTCTACTTTTCTTTTAGCAATGCGCATTTTTCCAGGGCAAAACATTACAATAAAGTAAATCTAGTAGATTTGGTAGGTTCCAGAAAGGTCCAGACAGGAGCTGTTAACATTTTACACCTCACAGCAGCAGCTAATACAAGCGTCAATTGGATTTTGCTTTCCTCCATTTCACAGGAAAAAAGGATCAACTCTCTGTAAAGAAATTTCCCCAGCTGTTTAGCTGTTTCCTTTGAAGGTTCCCTGTCCCTTCCCACAAAATGCCAGCTCCACCTACCTCAGGCCAGAGGCTCTGCACAACTTTCCGAAGCAGGGGAGGAGCAGCTACCAGGGATGCCTGGGCCAGGCCCACAGGGCTGCAGCAGCTGCTTTGCAAGTCACCACATGGAATCAGCATCCCAAAGAAACTGCCACCATAGAGCTGTGTCACCAGCTTGAGAAGGAGATAGCTGGGATCATTCCTCATGTTCAAAGGAAGAAGTACACTAGGGTCCACTTGCACATTGTGACACATCTCACTCCACATCTACCTCCAGCCAAGATAGTTTATTCTGGTGCATCTCTGCTGTCATCTGGTTGTGTCATGACACGGAACATGCATGCTTATGTAAGACTTGCTTTTTTCAGTACTTCTTTCATTTTCTACTCTATTCCCTTAGATTTAAAAACTAATTATCTAATTAGAAGTTACAGTAGCAGGGAAATCTGAAAAGTTTTTCTTTCAGGCATGGGCTCACACCACCATTGTAGGGCCTAGGAAACACACAGAGAGCCATCCTGCTGGCAGCACCCCAGGGAACCAGAAAACACAGGAGGGATTTTCTCACGCCTCCTGCATGGGCCCAGCAGGCCTTCCTGAATGACCCCAATGCCTATCCGGGCATCCAACAGCGGCAGAGCTGGGCATTTCTGGAGCTTTTAGATTTTGCTGCCAAAGCTGCAGATCCTTCAGGCACCAATAAACGAAGAGAGCTCCTCTCCCATCTTTCCTAATTCACATCCCTCCTACTCTGTCAGCTGCCTGCCTTTCTACCTTGCCTCTGGCTCCATGCTGCTGAATCTGCAAAGCTCCCCTGATCAAGTTAACTCTTGGCAACCCGAATGCCGAAATTCATTCCTGTGCACTGAGAAGGTCCTAGAAACCCTTGCGCTAAACACCATGCAAAGCACATAGCTCTGCTCAGAGTCTGATACAAGAAGCCCTTTCCCCTCTGGCAGCTCCTGGCTGAACAGGCAGGCACCTCATCTTGCTGGGCACACGTGCAAGGCGAGTGATACGGATTGCGGCCACCCATCCCCTGGGCATGCCCTAGGGTACATGGCCACCAGCTTGCACCACAAGGATAGGGCCACCAGCACCTCCACTAGAAGGGAATTGCAAGCCAGCTGAACAGAAAGGTGCTTAAGAGCAAGGCTGCTTTTACTGTCCACCTGCATCGTGTGCTGAGGCTCCTTTAGAGACCCAAGTATTTGCACACACAGACACCTAGGGGGACCTTACTAACCCAGCGAGTTGCCAAGGGGCCACACTGTACCTGGCTGAGGCAGTGGGGCAGATATGCCCCAGATCAAAGTGCAAGGACCCTTGACGTGACAGTCATTTTCTTAGAGCAACAATGATCTTCCACCACCCCCCTCCAGAAGAGGCGCCCCAATGTTTACCACTTTCTCAAGGGCTTAACACTACCTCTTGCCTCATCTGTGCTGCACTAAAATGGACTATCTCTTAGCAGGAGAAAAAAAGGCCTTAAGTGCAGAACAAGATATCCTGGGGAGATGAGAAGGCAATCAATTAGCAGATAAAGTGACAGCTCATTACAAGGCAGCATGCTGATCACTAACCTGACAGTACCAGGGAGCAGTCTGGGCCAATGCCAGAGAACAGGGGAGCTGCAGGAGGGGCCGTTGCCTTTGCTGCCCATGGTTCAGGCTCCAGAACATCCACACAGACTCCTGCAGATGCCTGCCATCCTAGGGCAGACAGCCTCTTGGGGAAGAGCAACAAGCAAACAAAAACCATCAACAAGAGGCTTTTCCCAGCCCACCTGCACAAGCCATGCTCAGGCCCTCGACACTGCTGAGCAGGCAAAGCACCAATAAGGGCTCGTTCTGCTTAGATTTGCTGGAGTATTTGCTAATTTATGAGGATAAAATTAATTAGTAGAGCTCATTGGTTTCAAAGCAAATTTGTTTGAGCTGAATATACACATTCCTTGGGCTCCTCATGCAAAATACAGGAAAATGAATTTGAGGCTAATCTTCCATCTCATGCTAATTGTGAACATTAACAAAGCATTGAGTCCTTGGTCCAGGGATAGATCTTGTTGCAGGCATCTAAATGGAAAGCTTCTCATAGCCTAACAATTTTAGTGTAACAAGCCAAGCTTTGGATAGCTTTGTGTATCGTATTGGGTCTGCTATAGCATCTATTCAGTATGCATACACATACACACAAAACAAACACATAAGCACATCCTCCGCACTGCATTGTGTGGTACTTTTCCTGGAGAGAGGAAAGGAGAAAAGAGCTGTTGTTTGTAACAGTCAAAAGAAGAAACAAAAATCTGACATTTACAGTATGAAAAACCACTGTGGGATCAAATTTATTTTTCTCCTCCTGCAGATGCAGCAGTTATTAATAGAAACAGCCACGGTGCTCAGGGGGCAGCTGTTGCAGGGATTATGTCTCCGACTTGAGCTCATTCTTAGCACTTGTTTAAGCTCCTAGCTTCTTTCCTGACCAATTCCTCCCACTCATTTGCCTCCCAGAGCAGACACAAACCTTCCTCAGGCTTGAAGGCATGCGCAAAGCTGCACGGAGGGCAAAGGACATACACGTGACACGGTAGCATTTCTGCAAAGAAAACAGGCCAAACCCTGCTGAGCCCTGTTCTCCCAGGTGACTCAGCTACCCTGACACCGTGGTCATTTGCCACGAGCATTAAATGGATGGCAGGGACCAACCATCCTTCTCCTAGGGGAGCCCCGGGTGCTGCTGCTGCTGCTATGCTCAGCACTAGCCCCTACCCTGGCCTGCAGAGCCCCCTCGCACAAACCTGGCTCCCTCTGAGATAACAGACTCGGGAACCAGCTCAGGATGGCTGGGGAATGGGCACTTCCCACCCAGGCTTCAAAAATCCTAAAGCACCTGTTGCTAAAAACAGCATGCTCTGTTAACAGTATTATTTGGTAAGGGGCCAGCAAAACATTTCTGCTTGGTTCTAGGATGACTGAATTCTTCTGTCATGTCATCTATGGCATTAAAACATGGATGAGTAAATAAGAGAAACATCCTTTATTTTTGGCAAATGACATTGGGTTTGCAGGAGGCTTTTTAATACTTGATGTACTTGTTAGTCTGAAAACAGAACTGGATTTTTTCTGATCTTTCTCTCTCCTGTTTCTTTAATGCTGATACAAGTCTCAAATCAAATACAGGCCCTTTCAATTTGTCATCGCTGATTTAATCAGGGCACCTCTGTTTGCAGAAACTATGTCCCGATCAAAGCCAAGTGTATATATTTATACATATGCAAAGCAAAACAACTTTGCATCAAGAGCAGGAAAGCAAAGAAACAAATACTAAGATGCCACACACCACAAAGATGCCAATAAGCTGTAAACATCCATACTGCCTTTGTGCACAATCCTGTTCCACACTAGACAAGGTGAGCAGAGCTACAAATGATTAGAAATGCATGGCAGTGATACACAATCAAGAAAAATATAAAAAAAGGCCTTTACAAAACCTTTCTTATTAGAGAACATGTACCTCCCAATACACCAACTTTACTTAACTTTGAGGCAACTTCTGGGAGAACTTTTGGGGAGTATGTTGGAGTTAGAGAATCTGTTTTCCACCATTTTCCAAACCTCTTTCTGGATGTTTAGTTCTTTAGAATGTGCAAGAAGTCCAAAGGGAGAGATTTCTCTTCTTGAGGAGACAACGTGAATGAAAAAAGAATGAACTAAGCCATAGTAAATTTAGTGTAAAATTGCAAAACCAACCCCAAAGGAAAAACAGCCTTTTATGTCCCTTACTTTACAAGACACTTGCTGCTTCTCAGATTACCGAGCTCTCAAATGACCAGTGTTAACATAGGTCCCAGAACATCAGCATTGCTGGCGTTGGTTATTAATGCTTTGTGCCTCAATGCTGTGACAGAGCAGCTTTCCACGTGCTGGACATGGCACACAGCAGCATGAAGTGACAGGCCCTGCCTCAGACGCTGCAGTCAGAGCAAGAGCACCAGGCTCAGAGGAGAGCACTGACTCAGCCACAGCGTAGCAGCGAGCCCAGCGCCTGCAGGCTCAGGGCCCTACGCGAGACCGAAGGGAGGCAGGCAGGGCTCTCCGTGCTTCAGCTGCTCCGTCACACCATCCTCTGCCTCCCCACCCACAGGGGCTCTTGCTTTCCCAGTGCTCAGAAACACCTTTCCTCTTTCAAGGAGGTCCCAGCATCAGGCTCCGCAGCAGCACAGCAGGTCAGGTTTGCAAGATTGGTCTGAGCCAGTGTCCAGCTGGCACCAGGGCACAACGGAACAGAGATAAACTTGCATTTTGGAAGCCGGATTTCAAGGGTCTATGAGCAAACCAGGATTCTGCAGCAAGATTTTATGCTGCTGTAGAAGGGACAGAGAGAATGAGGGGCTTAACTCTATCCAGTCACCAGGCTTTGCAAAGCACAAGCAGTTACTGCTGAAGTTTGCAACCTGCAGAGCCCCAAGGCTCTGTTACACAGGTTAACTGACTTCCAATGTCATTTTTTCTAGGTGTCAACCACTGCCCAGCATAAGGCATACAATTTACTGAAGTTCTGAACTAGATTTTCATTTACAAAAGAGACTTCAAAACATTTGACAAATTCATATGACCTCAGGCTAGGAAAAGCTGGGCAAGCTTATCTAGTCCCCTAGCTGCCCCTCGGCAGGATCATGTTTCCCCAAACCATTGCCTCTTACTTCATACGATAAAGATCCTAGCAGTTCCTCAAACAATTAATTCCTCAAACTATCCTCCAGACAGAAGCCTCTTCCTATTGCCTAGCTTGAAAGCAGGGACCGCTTGGCACCATCGGCAGCAGCAGGCCAGTAAGCTGCCAAGCTCTAGAGTTCGCATTAAGTGCCCATGGAGGAGGGGCAGCCACCACTCACTGCAGGGGGGCTTTGTGGCCACATCTACAAGCCACCCACAGGAAGAACAGATGTGCCCAAATAAATATTTATGTAATTGTTTCAAGTCACAGTAAGCTTTGTTCCCAACCTTGCAGTTTTCTGTCTTCCTCCAGCACAGGGCTTTCAGTAGATCACACACAAGTCACAGCTGACACTACAGTAAACAACTGTCACGAGCTTTCAGATGTCGCTGCTGCTTTTTCCTCTGGCTCCTCGTGCTGCCTGCGCTCGGCGAGACGCTGACAGACAGAGGAGTCCCACAGCCGGCAGGGAGAGAGCAGAGACTCCAACCTCAGCTTCCCAGTGCCTGCTGCTCGTGCAGCACCGAAACCACCATCACCCCAGGCGCCTTGGCCAAGCTGTGCACGTGTCCCTATTAGACACTGTAGCAGTTTCTAATCAAGCTTTTAACAGAAGTATCATGCACTGATTCATCATTAATCAATTCGCCGTTAAATGGAAGCAATAATTTTTCAATCCAAAACACAGCCAATTCAGGCACAGTTGTGTTGTGGTTCTGTTGCTCATTAACGGATCACAAATTGATGTAGGGGAACATTAATGTGTTATATTTAATTATATCATGTACTTAATAGTTCCTGTAGTTACAGGGGAAAGGACTGCTAGTGAAAAACAATGGATTTAGAAGCTGAGGAGACTGGTCATACAACGGATTTTTGTAGCACCTGATCCTCTTTTAAACAAGCAAATAATCACATCAGCCAAAGTCTCTGGATAAGCTGCACTTTTATTCACATCCTACTGTTCCCTCATCTCATCCCGTTTTGCACCACTGTCGAGTGGAATGAAAACACCGAGCAGTGCTGCAAGGCCTACAGAAACCAGAGGAGCTGTGAAATGCAGGCTCTTTGCCTGCCTGCTCCTGGCAGCTGCCAGCTTGCTTCTTCCAAGTCACCCGTTCCTGCTGCAGGGTTTCCCCTTTCATGCACGAGCGTATGAAGCCGCTGCAAGGGCACAAACTCTTGGCTCCGCCTTGCGGTAACATTCCTGCTGCGCTCCCCGTGCTCCCGCCTGCCCAGACACACTGCATCGGCTGGTGACATGGCAGATGACAAGGCCCTCAGCAGAGAACAGTGAAAAGCAACTGGCCTCCTGAAATGAAATGCTGATGACTCACAGTATGTGAAGCTGGTAGCATAGTGAGCCCTTTGCAGCCGCAGCACTGCCCGCGCTGGCAGCTGAGCAGGGCAGGGCACCCTTCTCGGGCAACAGCAAGCATGGGCTAATAGCCCATCTGCTGAGCTCTCCAACACCGTGCAGCACCTCATGGTGCAGCCGGGCTGAACAGGTCTCAAGAGAGCTCCAGCTATCCATTCACCTGCATCATTTCAGCAGCAATTCATTTAATCAAAGCTCAGCTACAAGCCAGGTTTATTTTGAGCAGCCAAAGCAAGCTGCCAGGAGTGCTGGCAAGAAACAAAGCTTTGACACACACAAGGCACAAAGCACTCAGCTGCAGCTGAACTCATCCCAGCCCACCATCTCCTCCTGCACTTCCTGCGACACAGCTCTTGGCACTCGGCAGAGCGAGCTGCTTTCCAGCAAAGGCTCAAGAGCCTCAGCAACAGCTCCCCCACATCAATAAACATCTCACCACTGACTGGAGCAGGATCCGTATCTTCTAGTGACCCTCTCCCATACAATCCTCCCCACTGTGCCATCTGAGCTCCTTCAAGAACACATTAAGCTACACAAGTGGGTTCTTCATTTCACTGCCATTTCCCTGCAAGGAATAATGCATGCAATTATTTTCACTGCTGTCTCGATTCACTTTGATTTTTTCCCCTTTGATAGGCATACAGGGCACTTTCTGCTTGAACTGACAATAGTGCTGTTAAGTGTGCTTTGCTCCATGAGAGGGAAGCGGGGACATGATCCCCTTGCAGATGCCTGTGTCACAGAGCTCTTGGCTTAGAAATGCTGTCACAGGAACATACTATTTAGGGAAATGCCAGGTAGGGGACGGGATAATCCCAGATTTTTCAAATGAGCTGCTCAATAGCCTTTCTGATGACCCAACACCTAGGAGATAATAACTGAGACACTGTTTGATGAGTTCTTACAAGTACTAGTGGAGAGCTGCAGAAAGGTCTTTTGGGCAAAAGACAGGCCATACTGCTGAACTGCCAAATGCCTTTTGATGAGATTCAGACCTGCTCTGGGAATTCCTCAGCTACTTCAGCAGAGGTTTGTTTTTTTAATATTAAAAAGTCCTGGAATGGCTCAGTCCTGCTCATGCACTCAAGATCCTCAGGCAGTAGCAATCTCTGCTTTAAAAGGCAAAACCTTTCTGGTTATTTAAGAACTTAAAATAGAAATATTTCAAACACACAAAATAATGATTATAGTCAAGTGCATATAGCCAAGAGATTTGTTTTCCCGGACTATGGTGATTATGCAAAGCACGGATTGTTTTTAAAGTGAGTTTCTCAGGCTAAAGATACCTTCAAAGTTGATATTATTTTGCATATACCATTTAAATAACTGGTTTTAACTCCAGCTGTTTTGGGGATTGATCATGTTCAGCTTTTCATTGTAAACTATTCCACCTGTTTAAAGTCTCCTCAAAAAACTCTTTCTTCATATGTTATGAATTAGGTCTCCTATCATTTGTGACTGAATTTAGGAAGATATTCAGAGAGACTAAGAGGGAGGCGGCCTGGTTTCTCTCAGGTTTTTCTAGAGCATTACAAAAAATCAGAACCTCTCACTTAACTCCTAGCAGTGTATG
Organism: Rhynchotus rufescens; assembly: GCA_032273925.1. Lineage (NCBI taxonomy): Eukaryota > Metazoa > Chordata > Aves > Tinamiformes > Tinamidae > Rhynchotus > Rhynchotus rufescens. The sequence continues at coordinate 21,332 of JAVCKT010037027.1, read as the reverse complement.
ACTATACTTACATTAGTATCTGATCTAATGAAACACAGCTTAGCTATGAAGGTACAACACCAGATACGACTCAGATTTAGACGTTTAAAGTATAAATGAGACTATCCAGGCTATGACAACAACATTAGAACCAGAATCATTTACTGTAACAAAATGCTAATATTATACAATACAAAACCAATATATGTACACGAGCTTGGATTTTCCCATACAGCTTCTATACTAGCTCTGTGCTTCATACAAAGTCTTTTAATTATATGGATTGAGACAGATGCTGTTACATTATAGACAAGGGAAGAGAAGACAGCACAACAGGCTTACAGTGGGCGTAAAAGTGACTTTTCTTACAAGAGACTGTCAGAGCACACAGTTTTTTAAAAGTGAACCATGACTATTTCATTCCCCATATAATACAAACTCCAGATTTTTATCTGTTTATTTTTATAAGTACAGCATAAGTCAGAAATTGCCAGCTGAGTTCCCAGCAGTAAGAAACAGGTAGCACTGAATGACACAAGACGCAAACAAAATCTGCCAGCATCAGGTCTGAGATACAAGAGCTTGCAAAGGGACCCTGGCTCCTGAAAGGCAGCCAGCTGCACTCTCCTTCAGGCAATGCTTGCTCTCATTTCAGCTCCTCTGAAGTCAGTTGCAGATCAAACCTGCAATAGCCCATTAAAAGGAAAAGCAGCAGAGATTCACCTGCTTTTAAAAAGCTGCCACATAAATAATACACCAAAACAATTTCCAGGCTTGCTTATTAGCCTACTCAACCCCAACAAATATTGCCTTTTTTCCCCCCTTGCTTTTGTCATCTGACTGAACTGGCAACCTCCTTTGTTAAAATCCTGAACAGGGTCCAGCCTGAATAAGGCCATAAGGTGAGCAACAGCCTTGCCCTGCTTGCTGTGACTGGCCTTTCAGTAGGCCTGGACATGTCTGCAGAGCAACCTTCCTCTCCTAACCTGACACATCCTCTAGGGTTGAGATCTGGGTAACAGCAGATGGGGAGATGGTGCGCAGAGGAGGGGGGACATAAGATTTGACTACAGCACCGTGTTTGCACATGATCATTGTCTGCTATTAAAAAAAGCAAAGCAAAAACAGTGCCTAGTTTCAGCATAGAAAGTGTCATTACAATGGCTTTAATGCGGTCATAAAACACAGGCAAGCCTTGAAGGCTCATAATTCTTTCATATAGATATTGTTTAAATATTTAATGCCTGCATTAATGGCCATCTAATCCTTTCAGGACATGTTCTGGAGTTGCCCTCATTTGCATTAATTTGGTGTTGCCGGCCATTCTGTTCAATCTCCTTAGGAGGATGCTCCAGACAATGGCTTACTATCAATGGGGGTGTTCATTAATTCTTGCCACAATGCTCATGCCCACAACATCAGCCTTTTAGAGACAGCTTTATTGTAGTGACATAAAGCTCTTCACGGAGGCTGCCATTTTTATGGGAAACAGCAATACTTAGTGTTTTAAGATCCTCATTCATTACTCATATCAGCCTCTGGACATTTAGCTGTCAACAACAACACATGGGCAGAAATCCAGCTCCTTCTGCTTGAAGCCAAAAGCCAGGCACAGGTCCTGCCTGCATGGAGATGTCTCAGCCCCTGATTGAGGGGGGCTGCAGCCTTTGGGACTGCGTGCAGCTGCCCCACAGCAAGCTGCACCTCTTGGCACCACAAACTTATTTCCTAAGAGCTGGAGGAAGAAGACTCCAATAGGTCCTAGAGCCCAGCAGAACATAGACACAGGACTACCTACTCAGCTTCCTCTCTCCTCATGCCCAGTAATTACTTTCCATATTTTTGCAGAGCCCTTTTTGATTGCATATCCTGAAAAATCCCTGTGCCGTAACATGTAGTATGCTCCTGTTCTTGAAGTGTGGGCTGTCCTTTGCAAGACACCCAACAAATGCCACTGCTGGCTTGGATGCACGATCTAATAGACAGATCCTGACAGTGCCAGAGTAACAGAAATACATCATACAACGGACACAGGAGGAGGTGTTTATCAGACAGGCAACCTGTTTGCATGCATGTGCAAATCAGAGCAAGGCTGTCTGCTTGTCTGTAATTAAAGTAACTTTAATTTCCCCTTCAGATTCTTCCTATAGATTTCCATATTAACTATATGAATTTCTTTCTATGACAAATCCATCTGTCTAGCTATTCATTGAGACTTTCATTATCTGCAGTTATTCTTCTGTGGACAAGCTTCAGCTAAACAAGCAGATGAATCAATAACCTTGTTTCTGAACTCGCCGGGCTTGCCTAGGGAGGAGCCACCTCCACACGATCAGCACAGTCAGCCCTACCACAGGGGCACGTCCCTTGGAGGGGATGGTGGCCTGACAAGTCAGGCATTTTGACACACCTTGTCCTTCAACATCTCTTCCTCCTGCGTTTAGAATACTCCCTACACTTCCACATCTCCTACTCACAGGGCCAAGTAGGCTTTATCCTATGTCTCTGTATATGCTGTCTTACTAGCTTTGATTTGCCACCACATAGTGTCTGCAACAGCCCTGCCCTGGGAACATCTATCCCCATGAACATCCCAGAGACTGGTTTATTTGTTGCCTTATCTCCTCTTCCTATTATCTACTTGATATGATGTTTTACACTGCTTTATCGGGTTGAATTTATATTAACAAAAAATGTTTAACAGCAGGGTTAATAAAGATTTGCTAGTGGGTTATTGAGTATCATAGATACATTGTGTAAAGAATATCACTAAAGACAAAGGAGGAGAAGAGAGAACTAAACTGCACAGGAAAAATACATATTTGGGGCAGCTGAAGCAGTCGCAGCCTCTGTATCATTCCTTCTGGTTTTGCAGAAGGCAAGTGTGAGGCCATGAGCTGGCTTGCCAGCCCACTCCGTGCCCTACCAGAAGGGCTGCCTGGCAATCCACAAGGCCTCTGCTGGTAAGAACCATCTCCAGGCAGAGATGCTGCATCCTCTTACACTCTTTCTTCCCCTTATGACAGAACATTGCCTAGATTCATGAGGCTGGACAAGTGCTTTTCCTGCTTCAGCGCTCCTTCCATCTCCAGCATAAGTCATTGCCAAGCGGCTTCCCCTGACTATCATTCAAAACTGCTCTTAACCTCACCTTTACACCCTAGGCCCACCTTGCTCCCTCCTTGGCTGTTTTCCTCTTCTCCACGAGCTCCCTGCAGGCCTGCAATAGATAGGCAGAGCTGCCCTAATTTAACATTGCACCATAACAACAGATTACTCCCTGGAGCTCCCTCTCCTACCTGCCAGCTACCCGATGTTAAAACAGAAGGTGAATAGTATGCTTGTATCCAGGTTAATAGCATAGCAGCTGTGCACTCTGAGGCACATCATCAAGGACAGGTTTCTCAGGTCTCCATTTAATCAAGACCAGGCAGTTCTGATGGACTGTATTTGCACCATGACAACTCCTAGTAGTGCTTTAAAGCTCTAACAGTTCTTTTTCTTAAATGCTGTAAGACAAGCTCGAGGCACATTCAGTGCTATGCAAGTGAACAGGAAGCATCCTATAACTCCAACTCATCATAATAAACACACACATCTGCAATCAGGTTAGTCATTATATGATCCCTTGAGAAGTTTGGTGGTTTGCTCAAGTGGTCTCATCCATATAGATTCTTCTCCTGCCTGGCTTTAGGGCTTCCTCTGCATCTGCCTTCTCTCTCCTATGCCTATCAGCCTATGCTTGAAATCAGATGTCAGTTTAAATTTCTCTCTCTTTCATGGTGTCTCTATAACATGCTGACCAAGTCTTGATTTCTGCGTTTCAGTGGACTCCCTGTAGACCTGCAATAGATTGGTCCTGAGACTGTAATTTCACAGTGCAACTTAATGGCAGTAACAGCAGAGATCCAGAGGCTAGTGTACAAACAAGCAAGTTGTTTTTATGATGTCCTTTGTTCTGCAGTTGGACCTTTGTCTGACTATAACCTGTACCTCTATTCTCGTAAAGGGAATTTCTGTCCCCTTAGGAAGGCACTTATAAAACGAGGCATATAAAATGCCCATGCTTTGCCAGGTTCTCCTGATGCAGTGATCGCATTTGATGGATGCCATCTAACCTCCTGTCCTTGCAACAGCTCAGGTACATACCAACAATCACTAAAGAAATGACTTCTCCCTCACTTTTCCCTGACAGTCTCACCTGAAACTCAATAAAGTCATCAGGAAAGCCTGTGTCTTTTTTTTTGTTAAGCCTCACTAAGAGACCACCTAGAGTCTTTCTCTAAAGCCAAATACAAATTAGAAAATATCACAATGTTTTTCAATTACTAATTTACATAGATCTCCACAGAGCCTGTTAACAGAAAGAGTGTCTCCTAAAGGGCTACAAAAAAAGTACATAGTTCTGTTGAATGGTTTTGTTTAACTGAGTATCATTAGATACAGTAAGAAATATTTCAAGAATAAAGTGTTTGTCTGAAACAGATCATGCTAGATGAAGAGCCAAATTTATTCTGCCATCAGTCTGGAATACGCGCCCCAAGAGTGACTACAGAAACAGGATGAAAAGACACCTTTGAGAATTCCAGGAAGCCAAGGCAAGAAAGGATTCCTTCTCTGCTTCCTGCCCCAGAAACCTGCCATCTTCTTTGGCATGATTACATGAATTTACCACAGGTAAATTCTGAAGTTTTGGTAAGGACTTTGAAATTCTTTGGAGATGAAGAGAACAGAGAGAAACACTGCTATTATCATGGCAGATGTGAGTTTACACCCTTTGCACATTAGGTTCTTCCACAAAGAAATCCTTTTGGGAGCACACTGCAAACAAGACCTTCCCGTATGAAGCATTTAACAGTAAACAAAGTTAGCCCTAAAACATGGCAGTTAGTGACTCTTGCAAACAAAAAAGGCCTGAATTGATCACAGACTGCCAAGCACTGTGTGCAGGCAGAGCAATCTAGTCCAGCTTTATGATAGCAGACAGGCACAATCATCCGGGACAAAGACTTTCCCACAGCAGTCATCAAACATTTCTTGTCTCCAAACACAACAAAGTCTGTATTACATTAAAGATCTCTAAGCATTTCCCTTTTAAAAACTCAAGGATACACAGGGAGCCCCTAAACTTTTTGCTAGTTCAGGAAAAAAGATTACATACCTAAAGCTGTTTCAGGTTATTAGATTTTTTCCTGTGACTTTTAGCTTAAATATTAATATTTATTTTTACACATAAAGTGCTTTACATTTCCTGCTCTACTAGAAGGCACAATGTCCTGATAGAATGTACGGGCTTCAGCACAACTATTGTCTAATCAATGGCAGACAGCACGTCTGGGAGACAGCTTGTTCCACCTCGGGAAAAAAATAAAATCCTTTCAACTAAGTCCTTATAGCCAAGCAGCAAACTGCAACCCTAGGTTTCTATAGCACACTAAGGGAGGAGATCTTCAGCTGACAGAAGTTGACAAATCCTGTCCCAACTTTGCATCGGACTGCTAAGATCGTTACTGACAAAAGAGTGGGAAATTTTCCACTTCTGTTCATTATCTGGAATGAGGCAGTATCTGGATCCCATTGACTTAGCTGGGGTCAATTAAGCATTATATTTCCTCATGAGGAAAAAATGTGGGTTTGTTTTTGTTATATATACACACACACACATATATAGAACACTCAAAAGTCTTAACAGAGAGAAACTGCTGTCTAAATTAACAAATGAGGAAGAATGCTTGAACCAAAAAAAATGAACACGAGACTCAATGCACAGGAAAGTTAGAATTATTATTCCCATTGCAATGCAAGACTTGTACAAAGATTAAATCATCTCAATTCATGGAGTCTCTGATACAGTCATAAGCACAAACTGAACCATCATGAATGAGAAGTCAGTTTGTTACTATCAAAGAGCATTCTCCCCATCTTAATTTAGCTTTCTGGAGACAAGATTTCTCTTCCCATAGCCCAAGAGTCTCACCGTAGGTATGAAGGATGTGCTACACCAAAAACGACTACCTCCAACTCTCAGCTTGCAATAAAGGGGGAGAAGCCAGACATTTTTGGAAGAAAACTATAACTGCCTCCGTTCAAACACCCTCCCCAGAAATGCCATTCAAAATAAAAGTACAGAAAGACAACTTGATCACCAAAGCAGTAACAAAATCTTGTGAGACAGGATTTGAAAAACCAAAATCCCAAAGAATTAACTCAACCTCCTTCGTAACATGTTTTTTAAATCCTTATTTCTAGTCATCTACGTTTTTATTCCTTTATTACAGATATAGCAATGGATATTTCACATTGATTTCTATTTGTGTGTGAACAGATTCCACCTCAAGGACTTGCATTAATTCATTGGTCATGCCGAGGTTAACTCTCTAGGTCAAAACCCCAAATACTGTTGACTCAATATATTTCATACTGTGCATAGCAATGGCCTTGGGCCAGTCGGACAAGGTTATAGAGAGCCCACTCAGCCATGGCACAAATGCACAATTTGTTTCCCTTTTGCAGCTGGAGGATAATTTTAGCCCACTTGCTGTGTTTGCATAGGTCTAAACTGAGAAGCATTTACGGCCTTTGTCTGTAAACAAGAAACAGAAAGCTCGCATACGCTGCAAGATTCCCAAGAAACAGTTTTTCCTACTTTATCACACTTGAATAGTGTCGAAGAAACCATTCATTCTGAACACTAAAAGCGCTGATTCCATTCACACAAGAACGAGGCATCATTTAAGCAGGAAAATGAGATTTAATCCAACAGAAAGATGCTGAAAGACAGAAAGTTCATAATAAATGAAGTCAGAGCAAGAAATAGTAATTAAAAAATTTCAGAGTTGCATGTGCTCTGGCTATTTTTTTGTGAAGAAAAATTAGTTGTTGATGAGGACTAAAATATATTTTTTAATCACAGTAACTTTAAATAAACTCTCTCTCTGCAGAGCCTCCTTAGTTAGACACACATTTTATAGCTTCCATATGCAGTGGCACTATTTTGATTACAAGCTAAGCAACAGCACAGTACTCAGAGGGGAAAAAAACAGGGAAAAGAAGGTATCAGAACTTTCCGAGCGCAAAGAAATTTTGGAGAACTTGCTTTAGGAAGATCAGAGCCTAGTGCTGACTGGACCACACAGGCAGCCCAGCTCACCCTGCACAACCACCACAGGCACCATGCACACCAAAGACCAAGCTTGTTCCTTATGTAGGAAGCCCTCTTATCACAGGGAAGCCTACGAGCACTGCTAGAAATGTGGTTCTTATGCCTCCTGCCATTCCTGTGTGAGGAAAAGTGTTTCTGGAGCAGCTTTTTGTGCCCCTTCTGGCCCCCATTTATTAAGAGGGTGATGGCACCAAACAAAATGCTGAGGGAAGGGGCCCCTCACGTGGTGTGTGGCGCACAAGGGCTGTCTTTTTCCCCCAAAATTCTCCCCCACTGCACCACATTAATACTGCTACTTGGCACCAAGGGGACACGAAGAGACTGGTTTTTGCAGTTCTGTGATAGCAGCCCATTAGTCCATCATCTCTGCTTGAAGAAGACAAATAGTGGAGAAAATTAGCATTTTTTTCCCAACAAAGGATTAAAAAGCTTCAGACAAATTCCATCAAGCAGTTGCAAGCACGGAGGGGCAGCTGTGGTAAAACAGCACGCCAGAGGACAGTGTGCTAGGAGCCATCAGCAAAGCCATGGATCTCCACGGCTCTTGCTCACACAGGCCCCAAACAGGGTAAGCAGTAGAGCAGAACACAAAACAGCACCTAAAAGAGAACTAGACAAGGAAAAGCATTCCCTAAAAGACCAGGAAAAGATTTTTCTGCCAGGATGTAAAACACAAATTTTAAAGCCAAGAAGCATACATTTTATTGCTTCCTCCCAGTTGCCACACAACACAGCTGTTCAGATCTGGCCTACAACTCCAATACCAATGCTCTAACTCCTTAGGGAAGGAAGGCATCTTTTTCAGGCACTAGCTAGGTTTTCTTGCCATGTTTTCAAATAAATCACCACAGTACAACAGTTAATTTTAGTGAGTATGAGAAACAAGCCTTATCTCCAGCTAGTGTTTGGCTGGCTTATCTTGCAGCCACCTCATTGCCTTTTTCATTTAGGACACATGACCCTTCTGCTAAGAGAAAGTTCCTTCCATTTATGCTTAATAACCACCTCTTCTCATGCCCATCACCCACTAAACCAGACTGACCTCCTTCAGCCACTGGTCAGAGCGCACTGGGTCTGTCCAGAACTGCAGCTGTGCTGTAACCGAGTTCTCAATATAATGCAGAGGGGAGGCAGAAGCAAGAGAAGAATATTAAATTTAATACAGGAGGACCACCAACTGAGGCAGTGCTGCAATATGCACAATTCAGAGCATCACAAAGGCAAGGGGACCAAACCTGAAGGAGAGATGGCAGAAGTTGGAAGCAGTACAAGTGTAGCAATGACTTTGGAGATTCAGATCAAATTCCAGCTTGGCAAAAGCCATGCAAATGTGTTTCATGTACCAGAGACTGAACAGATGCTTAGTATCAAGGTCAATGCCAGAGATGGAGAAAGAAGTGACATGACAGATGCGGGCCTGCAAGGACAGCAGAGGGTGGGCAGACAGGGCTGGCAAAGCCTGAGGAACACCTCCTTTTACATCACCTGAGCTATCCGTGCTTCCCCCAGGCCTCCTAGCTGTTCCACCTACCACATTCACTTAAAGGGCAAGCTAAAAACAGCTCCAGAAAAAGGACCTCTCCTCACAACTGTACCAGACTGTCCTTGTGTCCTAGCCCCTCTGCAATTAGGCAGTCAGAGGTCTGCCTATGACACCAGGCAGTAGGCACTGTCAGCGTGATTACAGCAGCTAAGAGCAGCCCACTTGAAAGTGATTAAGGGTCCCCCACGCCAACAGTTGTTGCATCCTGTCTAGCAATTCTCTTTTAGCAAAGCAGCTGCAGGCGGTACACTGTTAAGGAGGGCACTGCAAACCAGATTTCCATTGCCTCCTTTACAGCATGAGAGCTGTTTAATTCAGATTTCAGTTTCTTTTTAAAAACTCCCTTGGGAAATTGCTTCTCACCCTTTGGTCTCTATGGGTGGTCAGCCACCACCAGTAGGGCCACTGAAGAGCTCATGCCTCAGGAATGAAGGGGCTGTGCTTTTGCTTAGGGCAGGCAAGTTCTCTGAAGCCCTCCATGTCCCCTGCCCTTCAGGCACCAGCTGAATACTGTCCTGCACTCCCAAAGCAGCTGTGCTTGATGACACTGTGCAAGTTAATAGCTAGAGTCAAAGCATCCCTAAGAACTTCTCTGTTGTGCTCAGCAATGTGGAACCTGGAGTCCTCTACTGCAGAGAGCCATAGGCTCCTGCAGCAAAGCAGTAGCTCCAGCAATGTCATCTGTTTCTCCTTAGCACCAGGAAGACTGCAAGTCATGAGGTAGGTGTTAGCTAGGGAAAACCACTTCTCTGCCTCCAGCAAGGCAGCAGCCTGTGCAGTGAGCAGTTGCCAGCATTTTTGTGTTTCAGCTGAGCTCAAAGACAAGCAGGAGGAGAGCGAGGCAGGCAGGGAAGTGCATTTGCCTGTGTGGAGTCAGTGATAGCCATGCAGCTGAGGCTGCTGAGCTGTGCAAATGCAGCCTGTGGTCTCTGCTGGGGTCTCCAGGCAGAGGTACCAAAGGCTGTACAGCTCAAGCAAGCCCTTGGCATTACTACAGCCTTGTGCCCCTACAATCCCTGCTAAACCCCAGAGCACAGTGACTCATGAGCCTCGATTTTCAGAGAAAAGCTGGCCTGGAAGACTGCCACCTGACCAGGTGCAGAACCTGACTGCAACCTGCTGCATGTCCACAAGGAACATTCCTACAAACTGCGCTCTGGAAAACAACTCATGTGTTGCAGGTACTGCAAGACATTGAGAAATAGCCACCAATAAAAACCCCTCAATGCTGCAGCAACAGGCATAATAAGGCATGGAGTATTTTCACTCCACAAAACCTGGAAGGGGCAAAGCTCACCACTAGCTCATCAACTTCTTACCCCAAACAAGCTGGCAGCATCCTGATTGCTGCATGCATGGCCTTGGAGGGTTAGAACACCTAAGACTCACAGAGCTGTCCTTGCTACCCATGAAGGACATGCTATTCTAAGAACTCATACTCACCTGGAAGTTTAGACAACATATGTTTTCCATACGAAGAACCAAAACCTCAAGCTTATAGGTCATAAAGAAGCAAGAAGCCTTGATCCCACCTTAACTGCAAGACAAATTCCTCTAGCAAGACCATAAAAATGTATGCAAGTGTCTAGGTGAAATAGACTGTTACATATTATGGTGGGATATCTAATACTTCCTTTCTCCCATCCTTTGTCCTCCTCGTTTACTTCACATACTACCAATTTTCTGCACAGTCACTTATTTATTGTGACAATAACAAGTCCATGGAGAAGCATCAGTTTGGGTCTTTTTTCCCCAGACTTAATACAGTTATGATAGTACAGCCACAAAATTTACTCAGAAAGAATAAAGCCTTGAATCTGAGCATCCCATACCTCAGCTGAACACCCTACATAAAACCCTCTGGATACCCCAAGGGCTCATCCTATTTTCTCTCCCTCTTGGCTTCTCCCTCAAAACAGGAGCTTTCAAATGAAATGACTAAATCTGCTGAAGTCCTGACAGCTGCCACCAGCCTGTGATTTGTGGCTTGTGTAGTAAATATACCAGAGAAAAGCGTACCTGGCGCTGCGCTTGTATTCAGCACAACTTCAGTGGAGTTTCAGAGCCCTGTGCTCCTTATATACACGCCAGCAGCCAGCGAGGTAATGAAGACAGGCAGAGTTCCCTGCAGACTTTTGCAATTGCACTGGTGAAATGCACTCTAGGAACAGCACACACTGAGCTGCATGAATTATGTCCAATTGCCAAAAGAACACAAGCATTCTTGTCACAGAGGGAACGAGGCCAGGGCTCAGAATGATGTTCCAATACCATTAACCAGAAGCCAGCACAATTCACTTAAGGATCTTAGCTAAATATTGCTGCTGTTACCTTTCTTTTCCCAACAATGACAGGATGCTACCACTCCAAGTTGCAGAAGATGTCCATCAGGAGGAAAAGGAGTTTAGCAGCTCAGATGCATTTACCCACTACAGCAAGAGAGCTAAGCACATTTACTCTCTGGTTTAATGTTTTTGAGAGGAATCGTAACTAGACAGATACCTAGAGTATTAACGCTTTAATAAATACGACTGAGTGTAAATATAAGGGCAGATAAAATCTGTGTGGTCTCCAATACGATAGAGTTGGGAGTTATGAGCCTCATTTGAGCAGAGCCAACAGCATTAAACAGATGTTGGCTTTCACAGCACATTTGGGGGAGATTAGTGTGGCAAATAACGGACTCTCACAGGCAGATCCTGAAGAGGTGTGCAGTCACCCACATCCATTAAAGGCAAGAGCACTAGATCCATGTATAGCACTTACATATGTCACCCAGTATCTTCCTACAGAATGAGCTAAGGCATATGGCTAAGTTTTGGGGTTTATTCTTGCTATTATAAGAGCCAAATGCCAGAAGACTTGATAACTCCTTTGGCTGGTGGATGCAGATTTTTCAGAACTTCTGTTCTAAGAGACCCAGGCTTATAGGCTAGAAAACAAAAAACTCCTCACTTGAAATCAGCTCTTATTCCTCCACATCACTTAGACAAAAAGAAAAAAAGAACCACCTCTCAATCATTCCAACAACTACGCCTATGACAGAGACTGGGTTTCTTTTTTCTCTCTAGTCAAACTGCATTCAGATCTCTTCCAGTGGAGTCACATATGAGCCCCTATGTATGCCTTAAGCTTAGCAAAAGGGTTGTTTTATGAGCTCCAGAGACTGAAGTAGTTTTCGTTTTGTTTCCCTCTAGAGGCTGTTGGGCCACAACATTGTGATGGGACTTGAGCATCTAATTCTCTTTAAGCTTATGGCTAAGTTCAGAGGTTGTATGCTTTTACCACCTCCCTTCAGTAGATTTCTTTCACCATCTTTCAATGTTCCAGTCCTCAAAGAACCTGGTCAAACTTATGTAGCCCAGGTCCGAGTGCTTTTGCACATAGCCTGTTGACACTGCCAAATCCTGTTGTTCTGAGATTTAACCACTGCAAATGCAGCTACAATGAAGGAAAAAGAACATCTGATTTTGCCAGACCCTGTTGCCCATGACTTTACAGGATGTGCCAAGTTAAAAACCAGTCTGGACACCTTTCCTAGCTTCTAAGTCACTCAAAGTCATGAATACAATATTTACCTATAAACACTTCCTCCTAATTACACAGAGATGAGAAAGAGACCATCTTACACACAGTCAAATCCTCTTTGCCAACAAGGACTGGTCTACCTTTACTTTTTCCTCAGATCTTGCCTTATATACTGACCGTGGTTGCTCACTAGGCTATTACAAGAATGTGAAAAAGCAAGGATGAGGCAACACAGATTATTTGTATTCAGTCCAGCTTCAGACTTTAAAGCAAGTGATGTACAATCATCATCTTGCACTGCCTCTGTCCTGCTGCATCCTGCTGGTCTCTCAGGCTGTCAGAAAACGGCTCTGCCTTTTTCTGACATCAGCTTCAGGTGGCAAGAAGACTTACAGACCTGAGTGCTTTCTAAACATCTCCGCACTTGCCTCATCTCGTTAATGCATGCCTTGCAGTTAGCATGGGATGCACAGCCCTGCAGGAAATGCACTCACAATGCAAAGAGGGCCTTGTTTTCCCAAAAGTTGGAAGTTGGCTGATTTCCCATGCCCTGTACTTGTAACAGTTTGGCAAGCAGTAAAAATAAAAATGCTTCCTTACCACTGCTGACAGACCAGGGACACCTGGCTCTCTAGTTTCTAAGTCCCACCCCAAATTTTACACACTGCATGCTGAGCTGCCCACCAGCACACCGGAATTACCCTTGTTCTGCTAGACTCGCTGTGCCCTAGCCCCATCAACCCTCCAGCCTCAGCGGGGTGGCAGCAGCTGCCGCAGGGAGCGCCCGTGTCTGCGCCGCCGCAGCTTTGCAGCAGTCACAGCGCACGTGCCTCGCTCGCCCGCGCTGCCTGCATGTAAACAGCACCAAACAGCCATGGGCACAGGCTGTTACGGGGGCATTTCTGCCGTAAGCGAAGCGCTCGTCTCCTGCCCGGCCCGCCTCGCCCTGCCGTGCCCTTACAGCAGCAGCGAGCGCCCACGGCGGGCAGCGCTGCACGCAGTTACCATGGGAACAGCAGCGGCGCATGGCCCCGCTCGGCCTGCAGCGCCCGGCTGAGCAGCGGCGCGCAGCGGCGCTGCACGCGGGGCCGGCCGCGAGCCAAGGCGTGCCTGGCACACGGGTGCGTGTCACGGCCACGTGAGCGCGGCCCAGCGGTGCCGGGGGCTCTGCGCCCTCGCAGAAGCACAGCCTTGGCACTCCTGCCCGTGTCTGGGGGCAGGCCGCCTGCAGCCTGCTGTTTGCAGACCCAAACGAGCCCCTGCTGCACCCAGCCAAGACATAAAACATTAGGAACTAACAAGCACAGCCAAGGAGCATAACTGCAAGAGGCCTAACATCCCTCAAAGGGAGGGCAGCGCCTTTCAAAACAGAACAGATTGCAGACAAAAGCACTGCCCTGATGAAGCCCTTTACCGTAACGCGCCACTGCTTCACACAGGGATTTAAAAGACACATCATAGCTTAAATACCAGAGAAACACAGCAAAACATAGTTGGGCTTAGCAAGACAGGGCATGCACCATTTCTCCACTTTGCAAAATCACGGTCCTTTGGATGCACATACAAACACAACTGTCACAGCATAATTATGACCTTATTTGAAGCAATTTAAGATTTAGAGAACAAATCGGATTTGCAGGTAGAGAATCCTCCCTGATCTCAACATTAAGCTTCTGAGACCACTGTACATAGACCCCACAACACTTGATTTTCAAGGGAAACTTCAAGAACTTGCCCTTTCCCCAGCCAGCAAATGAGTCGCAGGTCACTTAGCCCAGCAGACACTGGAGTGATTCAGTGGAACAGGCACCTGCAAGACCTAGGCAATTCTGCCAGGGACAGACCAGAGGCCAGCCCTGCTTGGGGAACCTTGAAGTGACCCCAAGTCTCACATGTCACAGCTGCCAGCATACCAGGCACCTCCTTAGCCCTGCACATCCACACACTCACCAGAGAAATGGTGGCATTTGAACGTAAGTGGATTTTTACTACTGCATCATTGCAGGGTTTAAATATTTGTGTGCAGGACTGCAGGAAAAGAAAGGCATGCTCAAGCAAACACTGTGTGCAGGGCAGGGAACATCCAAAGGCTCTGATACAGGCTCACAGCCACTGTTCCTTGTGCCAGGGCTACAGCAACTCTGAAATCCACCCACCTCGCATCAGAGCGAGAGCAGCAGCGTCACAAAGTGCACCAGAGCAGGGGGCAGCCAGTGCAGTGCTGCTATAGCTTAGAAAGCCACTACAAAGAAGCTATTTTCTTCCTTAGCTTTAAGTCATGCTGACAAAACGCACCAAATCAAGGCAAAAGACCCAGGAGATAGGAATACCCATGCTGGTTAACGTGGGGATCCAAGCCATGCAGCACAGCAAGCTAGGCATGCGAGGGGAGGGTTGTTTGGCCAAGCACTGTGCTCCTGCACCCTGCTGCAGAGAGCTATGAGATAGTTCACTGATACTCAGCCTAATAATCCGACACGCTCTGTTAGAAATCCTGTTACACTGCCCTTGTGATAAAGCACCATTTACAAACCTGGACACCACATGATGAGCTTTAAGCCAAATTGCCAGCTGAGGACACACTCTGGTCTCTAATTCTTGCGCTATTCAAAGGCCAGAGTTTACCCACTCTGTGATATTTACCAATACAGACTTGCAATTCTTTACAGTGCTGAGCACATGATAAAATAAGCACAGCGTTATATACAAATAGTATGTTAAGTCTTTGTGGAAAGGAGGCCTGCAGGTTCAGCAGATCCTAGTTGCTGCTCTTTCTTCCAGACCTCTCTATTCTCCATTCCTAGCCCAGGAGAGCTTTCAGATCAAATGCCTATGCATTCCCCACCAATAATGATCTATCTGCACCCCGCCTGCATGGTTGGAGACCGAAGTAGAGGCTGTTCAGAGAAACAGAAGAGCCCCTGTGTTTAAGATGAACTACAACGCTGAGATTTGACTACGGCTCCTGCAATTGGCCCCTCCTGAACTCCCTTTGCAAGGAGAAGGCTTTGCCAGATACTGAGATCTCCACATTCCTTACAGATGAGAGGGCATTTGGGGATATTTGGCATGAAAGTGAGATATTTGTGCATATGAAGGAGTCATCTCACCCACTCAGCCACATGGCAGGCTGCATTTCCCCACAAATAAGTTGGGGGCAGGGGTGGATTTCACAAGAGAAATGCTTTGACAAGAAGTCACAGGCACTGCAGGCAGCCACATCAGGCTGTACTCGCATCTTAGAGCAGTCAGTCAACCACGTCCTCATATCAAGCCGACACCTGACTCATGCATTCCAGTATCCCAAGGATCCTACAGCAACAGACATTATCTCCTCCCTTCACCTGTACCACAGCGACTCACAGAAGCTGCCAAGACAGAACACAACACCACTAAGATTACTGGCCCAACTCCCCAGATAATGCTAGGACTTCGTTTAGTTGTTTCTGGATTAATAAATTTGTGCTTTTTTATACCATACCAAAGCTCAGCTAGAAACTGTAAAGAGCAGCCCAGATTGGCATGCCTCAAGCAAGCTGAACTTAACATGCTGGGGCTAAGGGTAGAGATGGAGATAATTTGAAAAATGCTATTTAGCCTCTTCTTTTTCTACAATTGCTACACTAAGTGGAAGACTGGCCCCCTGCCAAAGCTGGATGCACTCTGGGTCACAGTGGCTTCAGAAAGGCAGTGATTTTTTTTTATGCTGAGCTTCCATAATTTGATGGCTAGAGCTGGTAGATTTACATCATATCAGAGCAGGGAATGCTAAGCTGCTGACTGTTAGTTTAAAGAATATAGAATTTCTCTATGCAGACACACATTTGGGAGTGCAAACATGGAAATACTGAACATTTCCATCTCCTTCTGGATGAATGACAGCTACAAAGCATGAGATGCACAGAGGGACAAAAGCCTATGCCCAGTGTGATATTTTGGGCAAGCAGAGGCCAGAGTGAGCAGCCGCTGTTCTGGCCTCTCCTCCTCCTTGCCTGGCACTACCTTTGTGCGCTGCCCGAGTTTGCCATCTCCATTGCCTTGGCCGAGCAGCTCTTGCAGCAGATGGTCAGGGAGATTCTCAGCTCCGTTATTTTTAAACATTCAGTCACTGGCTTCCCAAGTCATTAAAAAATTCCTGTTCTCCGGCCCAGGGTTGGGCAGAGGTCCATCCCAGGGCCACAGCATGACAGCCTGTGCCATTTGCAGCTCCAGCAGGGATGTTCAGCACCTAGGCTTTCATCACCATCGTGCCCCCCTTCCTCAGTGCCTGTAAGTCACCAGCCTCCCAAGCACCCTGGGACAGTTTTCTGTACCATCCCGCTGCTCCCCGTGAAGGTTGCTTCACTGACCGAGGAGCAAGAGCACCTTTGTCTGAAACAGCAGTTCAGCAGCCACGACAGGGGGATGCAGCCTGTGGAAAACAAGCACAGGCTAAGCCTGTACTGAACCAAGTTAGTCCCTAAAAAGGACTAAGATTCGTAAAAAAAAAAAGCCAAAAAGGTCTTGGTAATTGACCTTCATTCTAAGTGCTGTCTGTGCCACGAGCATCTGAATACAATCTGTGGAAGACATTTACTTTTCTGCTATCTACTGATCTGTCTTATATATCTGTATGTCCCTTGTCACTGAGGAATCATGGTGTTGCACTCTTGGAAGCAGTTTACCTTTTAGTGCATGCTCCCTGTAGTATGGACCATGACCTCTCAAGCCTCTCAAGCACAGTCATACCCTACAGTAGATGTCTGGCTGCTAGGGAAGGCCCATACAGCTGAGAAAAACACCTGGGGTCTTGAAGTCTGTGTCCCTTACCAGGAATGTTCATCCCCAAACACCCAAACACATAGGCTCATGTATTTTCCCATGTTCACTCAGACTGGCATCTCGGCCTTGTGCATCTAAATACAGACATTCACATTGCAAACTAAACCAACAAAAATCTTAAGGGCAAAAACCTTAATTTTCAGGAAAGCAAACCCAACTTCTGCTCAGTCCCCTACTGACAAACTAGCCAAGACAAACTTCAGCTGCAAAGACCTACTGACCAAACTGCTAGCAAGTCTGTAAATAACTAGATTATATAGAGTATAAATTTTGCAATATTTGTATCACAAAAAGAAAAAAAAATCTCTTTGGAGCCCAAACTAATGGAAGGGCTTGGATCAGGCAGGTAACACTTAGATCAAGGAAGTGCTAGCAAATATTTCTCAAAGCAGCCACCCACACTCCTATCTGAACCCCAACAACATTAAATTTTCACTCTGACCTGGTCCAGACAATACGCAAAAAGAGACCTTTTAAATTCTCAGCAAAACAGTCATTTGCTAGAGACTCAGCAAGGGCTCTGTCTCAGCTAAGTGCTAAAAGTAAGATCTCTCAAAAGGGGGGCCACTGAAAATAGATGGAAATTGATCATAAGACTTGTTCCAAATCCATGACATGAACCAACAGCAACTGGTACCAGTGCATTTACTGGGAGCAGGGCATTTTACTCATCACTCTTAATGAATAGAAGGTACTACACTTCATGTTTATACTGCCAGTACTGTGATTTCTATTTATACGAATTAGCACTCAAAACCACAGAGCATACATGCTGCAATTATACTATATGACTCTACTTTGGTTAAGCTCTTATTACAACACAGTTAATATACCTCAAAATTAAGGCTTAGATTTTCAGAGTCACTTACAGGCTTTAGAGAACCATTTCCAAGAATTACAAGGAGTGGAAGCTGGGTTCCTACCTCTGGAAACATTAATTTATAGGTCCATCTGTGTAATAAATTCCCTGATAAGGGAAATACGGAGATTCCTCAGCTCCCTTGGCACTAGGTGCTGTTCACTCATGGAGGGGCAGGCACATGTGCTCATGCAGGGACTGCAAGGAATGGCTCTGCTCAGGAGACCATAGCTAGGGCCCTGATATAATCCTGCAGCATGATGTTTCTGGCTCTTGCTTAAATCCTGAGCTCCTCAGAGCCAGCGATCTCCATTCCAATCTCACACAGCACTAGGGGCTCTGCAAGCACATAATAGACAATAATTATACCCCTTCTGTGTACCAACACAGCAGAGCTGAGCTGATTTACTTGTGATACCTAATCCTAGCCTGCTCCATGCGTTACCACCCATGTAGTTGCCTCTTAGCTGCTTTTTTAAAGTATAAAAAACAACAACCCTGGCCGCAGCTCTAGCAAGACAGGCAAAAGCCAGCCCTGCAGGCTGCTGGGAACCCCTTTCCCGTGAGCACACCACAGGCTGCCCTTGCCCTGGATGGGGCTGCCCTTGCCCTGGATGCTGTCCACCTCCCACCCTCAGTACCTGCTTAGCAATTCCCCTCTGCCCTATGGCTCCTCCCACAGCAAAGGCTAAGGCAGGGCTCAGCTGGATAAAAGGCAATATTAACTCCACTGGATAGAATTAACATGGAAGAAAGCTGTCTTGAAAGAAGAGAAGCAGCACAGAGACAAAGCTGGCAAGAAATCCCTGCAGGTTTCTCTGGAGAATGAGCAATACTGCATCTGACCATCCTGCTGCTCCAGCTTATTGAGGGCTAAGGGCTGCAGTGCTCCATGCAGAGAACTGTTTTTCTCAACTTGAAGCTGAATTTCATTAAATTAAAAATACATAAAGCCTCAGCCTTGTTTTCTTTCAATTTTACTGTTCAGAGAAGTAGAAAGGATTGATATGTCAGTAATAGCAGACTGGCAAGAAAAGAATTTATGACCGTAGAAATGCTGAGACACAGCAATAGAAAGAAACATTTAAGCCTTTCTATTAAAGTTACTCATATTAAAAAGTAATAGAAGCTTTTGGCTCTTCAAGGCTTTCCTTATTTCATCACAGTGATACCCACGAGCAGCAATTTGTCATAGCTGGAGAGCTGAAGCAATCGTGTCACCTCTCAGCAAGCACCTTTCTCAGAAAGTGCACATCAACGCTAAGCCAGGCAAAGCGGCCATTGGCCACAGCAGGGCATGCAGCCCTATCTGCCCCACGCTGCAGGAAACTGTGCACCCCCTGGGGCCACCCCCCTGTGCTTTCCCCCTCCCCTGCGCTCCACTGATTAGGAGCTGGCTCCCTTGGCCCCACAAGCAGGGGAACTGCTTTCACTTGGCCTTACAGAGCCTTCGGGGGCAAGGAAAGCTAGCAGCTAGGAGGCAGCAACTCAAGATAAATGGGAGAGGTTTAGACACCATGAGAAAGGTGATGAGACTTAAGCAACATGTAGCAAAGTACAGGGGACAGAGCTTGGCTGGGGAGAGCTTTAGGGGAGCCAGCAGCAGAGCACATAGGAGAGCTGCTGCAGCATGGCAGGCACCAAGCTACACAGGTTCTGCTTATACTTCAACTGCAGGAAGGTCTGAGGAGGGTGTCAGTGGAAATTACACAGCCTGGCCCTCAGCCTGAGCAGCAGGAAAGCATTCAGAAAATAAAATTGATCCGTTTCCCCCAATGCAATATTGGGAAGAACAGCTATTGCCTGAAATGCTGAGAAAACTGTTTACTGCAAACCACTCCTCAGGGGTACAAATAAATGAGCCTAACAATCCTTTCAACTCTAATTTCTATGATTGAGTCCCTTGCAGCCCTACTCCAGCAGAAACTCCACTGCTATAATAGCTTGTGCTAAAGCCTGCAAAGGCAGGAATACTCAAATGAGCTCCGCTAGCACCACAGCTAATGCCCTCCCCAAAGTGGGGCACACCATCTCATATTTACTTTTTGGAGGCCTCAGCAACATGGAATTTGGCATCTTCACTACATTTCCCTAGGAAGGAACGAGCTCTGAGTTCACATGACCGAGAAGCCCCCCTAATACTCTTGTGGAAGGGATGAAAGTGAGCACCGCCACACACCAAGTTCTTTTCTCCACAGAGCTGATAAAACAAGAGGCCATGGCTCACTCAAAGCAACTGAGCAGCTCTTTCAAAAAGCTTTAGGAAGACAATCTCCTCCGACTCTAATATTTGCTACCAGACATTTGCTTCACCCTTCTGCTTGTGTGACAGTTGTTAAGAATTGCACACACGGGCAGTTCTGCAGACAGAGGGACCCTGAATGCTGACAAGCAAGAGCTTTATACTTTATCCAAGGTCAAAAATGCTGGAGAATTTTTCTTAACACTGAGACGTTACCATTTGCCCTGCCAAGGCACTTAAAGTTGAACTTGTCAGATCTAATTGATTTGCAGACCCTTTGGTCAGAGGGTGAGCTCAACTTAAATACCAGAGGGGAAAGGTTAGTTCAATACTCTTCTCGGTTGTCATGTCTTCTCTCTCTGCTCCAGGAGAAAAAGGTGCTTCCTCAACTCATTTGCATTACAATACTTCAACTCTTGCATCTATTTTAGTGTGTTCTCACTTCATTTACTGTATTTTTTATCAGAAGTAACATGTTTGTCACAACAATATGGGAATTGCCGACCCCTCTTTGATGAATTGACACAAAGTAGAGTGGCAGTTGCTGAAGGTGGTTTTGAAAGAGGCCCAGCCTCCCCTGTATCTACTCATTACAATATTTCAACTTCTCTTATTAGCAATTTCAATTCATTCCATCCTTCATCAAGCACACAGCTCCATTAACCATGTCAGAAAGCAAAAGCCTGCTGGCAGGGGAAGAAAAGGAGCACAGAAATGAGCCCAACAGAGATCCAAGGGCTTGCATGGCACTCTGTTACCACCTGATGCTTCAGTTTCTGCAACTGTCTCCATATTGCTGACTTGCTGAAAAAAGGCTACAATCATGTGTAACACCAATTTCTTCCAAACTCTAAGATGGTGTCAGTTATAAATCAATGTCAGATTAAAATGTTAGCGAACGGAAATAACCCAAGCCATGATTTCTTCCCCACCTCCCTCACCTATTCTATAGTTGATCATCCCTATCCATGTTCAGTCACTTGGCCCTACAGGGACATCATGAGCCCAGTTAGGACAAAGCATGATCTGCTCGAGGGGTGCTCAAACAGCCAACCCTAAAATCTAAACCAAGCTAATCTGGAAAGAGGCCAGTCAGTGCAAGATCACACAGCTCAAGAACTGGACAGAGGCTCTGCCCCTTCCAAAAGCTGAGCCCTGGATGCTCAGCTTTTGGACAGTCAGTCCCCCATGGCCAGGC
>JAVCKT010037025.1:0-27917 GCA_032273925.1 Rhynchotus rufescens | reverse complement strand
TTTTTATTATTATTATTATTTGTTTTTCCTTTTCTTTCTTGTTTTTTTTTTTAACTTGTCTAGCTAGGAATGCAACCAAGTGACTCATTTTCTACATTTCAATATCTTCAAGTCAAAACTAGATAGCTCTCTAAAAAGCTATAAAAAGCTAGCACATTTTACCCAAACACAAGTTATCCCACACAGTACACAAACGCACTGAAAGAAGGGTTTGTAATATGTTTAAGATCAACCAAAAGGTTCCCGGATCAAGTTTGGGCTTAAATTTACACTTCTAGGTTCAGCAAGTATTAATTACACTAAGCATTGTTCTTCATTTCCCTTTGCCATTAACAGATTTCTCATTTATACTTATCTCTGCCCTGGGAGACATTTACAAAGAGACTCTCTATGGAGATATTTGTGTTCTTCTAAGACTTACAAACATTTTCTTACTGTCAATAGCCAGAGAACCACATATAAAACTGTTTTGTACTTCAAATTATTCCATCTACCTGGAAACTTCTTCTCCTACTAAAAATGACTTCTGCAACTTTGTCATTTGTTTACAGGAACAGGGCTTAAAGGTTCCTTTTCACAGGTTTCTATACCATAAATTTCCTTTGTTGTTGTTCAGTTTGATACTTTGAATGCTTTCCACCCTCAGAAAGAGTTACATTGTGTTCAAATCATTATAATTCTTGTCTCACAGCTCACAGTTCACCCTGTAATTCTATTCCAAATTACACCATGTGTAAAATACAAACTCAACAAAATCTGTGAATATTCTCAGGTCTATTACAGACCAATCTAACTTCTACAGCATTTCTTGTTCAATACTGAATGTATTGTGCTCAAAAAATCCTTGAAAATTGTTACAATCCCAGAACTCTGAACAAGGTAATAATTTCCCCTCTTAACTTTTCCCCCCCAAAACAGGAATCTATAAAGCTCTTGCAGGCCATTCTCCTACACATTGCAAAAGAGTTGCATATTGAAGCTCTGGACCATCTGACTTTTGCAGTTCCTACATTTGCATTTACATTGTCTGATCTATTTCTTTGAAAGCTTAACGTTTTTAGATTGCCGAATTTCAATTACTTTACTTTTTAATTTCAAAAATACATTTCATGCTGACACTGTGTAATATTAACAATAAAAGCTCAGCCATCTCTCTCCATCTGCTTTCCAAGCACCTCTAGTACTATCTGACAGTACAAGAGCTTGTGCACTCCGTACCTAGGAACTGCCCAGAGAAAAGAGTTGCAGCCTCTGCCAAGTTAAAATATATATTCCAATAAAAAAGTCTCATCTTGACTGAACCACACCATTATCTAAAATAGCTTTATTGAACTGTTCTTTGTTGGGTATGTCTCGGATATTAAGAAAGGCATCCAGGCATGCTAGGAGCCTTACCGAGCTAGTGGAAGACTTTCCAGGTCTTTTGAGCACTACTCTGTATCTGCTAATAAATTAAGCACCGTAAACACAAAGCTGGACTTGCTCACCTCTGTACCATCAGGATGTTTCCACTTATTTAGGGTGTAGATAATCTGTTTGGAGAGGCACAGTGCAATGTTTATTAAACAAATGCTGTATAAACTAAGTTAAGCAAATACTTCGTTACAGAGTTGATACTTCCAGACAAGGAGAACTCTCAGCTGCCTTAAACTCAGATTCTTGTGACCTTACTCGCATGAAATTCAATGCATTCTGTGGGACTGTATGACAGTCCCACAGAAGCCAGTGACATTACCAGTGGAGCAAAGCAATCTCACAACAGAATGAAAGAACCACAAATCTGGTTATTTGACAAGGAAATTAGAATGATGTACCCCAAATATTTTCCACATTAACAGGAATTCTGTACATACTACACAACAGTGATTTTCAAATCAAAATGTAGATAACTGAGTCTAAGTCTATGGGTCTTAACTCTGTTTTACCATAGCCTTGAGAATAGCTTTGTGCTGCTAATTCTTTTGCTTCATTCTCTCAGTCTGCACAGTGGGCACAACACTTTCCTGCTTGCTTCTCCGGGAGACATGCCTACACACTTAATACTTGACTGTAACTGCTGGCGTCTCTGTTGTGTCACATCTCCAAGAGTGAAGCTGCCTGAATACAACGAGCAAACAACCTGTAAGTCACGGATGCCTCTTCTACATTTTGACATAACTAGTGACATTTTTCTCCATCCTTATTTAAAAAATATTAACTCTATAAAATGTATTCACTCTACGGCTTATAATTGAAAATAAAATAGGAAAATTATTTTGCTGTTGTGCTTCAGTCATAAAAGTTATGTGATTACACTGTCAAGCTCACAGCAAATAAACTATAAAGTGATCTTATAATTAAAAGTCCTACAGGATTTACTTCTGATCTAAATGAATGAAACTGAATTGTACAAATGCTAGCAGATATACTAGCAAAAACTCTGATAAAAAAAAATCAAGACATGCTTAAAATTAAAGCTGTGACATTCATTCAGTTCTGATTCAGTTATTACAATGCACACAGATGTGCATGAGTATGAATTTATTCCAACAACACACACTCTGTACTAAGGAAAGTACTTTCTTCTGAAGATTAAAGACACTGTTACTTAAGTTAGAACCATCTTTCTTGTCACCACATACTACAAAGTTCAGCTTTGTTGTAATTAAGACCAGTCTCGGGGTTGCCCTGCAACAAGGGAAGGGGCCATAGATAATACTGAACTGGATAAAAAAACTGCTACAGAAAACTCAATAGTCTCCAGCGAGGAGCAACCACAAAGCCTTAAAAGTAAAAGCCACGTTTTCAATTTATGGACATGGAAGAAGCATACAATCCATTGCATGATTTTTTAATATGGAAGATTTTATTTTGTATATAGAGCACGTAACCCATCATTATTACATTAATGGATTAGCATGCATTGAACTGATTTTTCTTCACCAATTGAAAATATGAAGTTTACTATTCTGAAGAAAGTAGCTTTCCATAACATGTATTACTAAAACTGACTTTCACAGAACCATTATAAAAATCACTGTTCTCTTAATATCCTACAGTAGTCATAATTCTAGTGAAAGCAAGAGGATTAAAGGAGGATTTTGTGCCCACTCTCTGTTATAGCTATGTCCCTAAACTAGTGATTAGTCACAAAAGCTGTTGTCCACTACCTAAACATCATAATAAAGGTCTACCATCTTGACTATATTATATAGTGGCTGACTAGAGGACTATATATCACTTTGATAATAGGAATATTCATTGTTTGCTAGTTTTCTAATTTTTATCTAACAAAATTATTATAAAACAGCAAAAAATATAATTTTCTAAAACTTTGTTTTATTTTCTAATCCCAAAGCCATTTTGGGGAATCATTATAGCACCCCTGCTTTTCTCACTCCTAATAAATGAAATAAGGATAGCTCTTGAAGGAAACTTTATTTGAGTTATTCTTTACCTGAGATTGTGAATCAGATATCAGAAATAGACAAAACTTTATCAAAGGCAGTGAAAACAGAAGGTTGTTACAGTAAGTACCTGACTGTTGCAAACAAAATTAAAAAAAAAAAAAAAGGATAGCTAAGTATTTCATGAATTTCCTTAAGTGTTTTCCCAAAATATGAGGAAAAAAATAATAAAAAATACACCAATAGTTTTATCAAAATTATTTTAAAATACAAATTTTCCTATTTTTCAGTCATTAATGCCCATGTATTACAGCTTATCAGCTATTCCCTTTGTAGTTACATGAATGGTATTTTGAAGACAGCTAAATCAAACTAATGTCCTTGTCTGTTCTCTCCTCTGTGGGTTCAGCTTTGAGTTAGGTCAGCAATGACAAGTTGGTGTTAGCTCAATACACAGAGTGCTAAAATCCTTGTGAACCCAGCTAGCATAATTTGCTTAAAAGCAGTATGCTTGGATAGCCAGGTGCGGGAAGGTCTCTTCCTCTTGCATGCAAACACTGATGATAAGAGGATGAAGATGAATGATTTAGGACATAAAAAATAAATCTCTTTTCTTCCCCTCACAGAAAAAAAATAATATCCCTTGCAGGCTAAAAAAAAAAAGCTCTTCATTTTCAATGTAATGTGTTCAGGTAAGAACACAGACATGTGGTTTATTGTTTCAGACCAAAATACAGCACATATTGCTCAAAATAGCAAGAGGATGGCACATACACTGCACTCCCTCTTCTCAGTGAGCAGCTGAGCATCACTAATGGCAGATTAAGTCTCAGTCTACAGTGAAATCCTGACTTCTGCTTTGCCTTATAGTATGTTTATGTAGTTGAATGGCTTTTACTAATTTCCATATGGGAAGTTTTGCATCTTTACTTCTCCAGACCCATCAACATATTTCAAGTAATATTGGGTATTTTAATATTTTAAAACAAGAATAAGCACATCATAGAATCACATAGAATCACAGAAAGGTTGAGGTTGGAAGGGACCTCTAGAGATCATCTAGTCCAACCCCCTGCTTCAGCAGGGACACTCAGAGCACGGGGCACAGGGTGGCATCCAGGCGGATGTTGAAGATCTCCAGAGAAGGAGACTCCACCATCTCCCTGGGCAGCCTGTTCCAGGGCTCTGTCACACTCAAAGTGAAGAAGTTCTTCCTCACATGGAGATGGAACTGCCTCTGTTTCAACTTGTACCCATTACCCCCTGTCCTGTCACTGGCCATGACCAAGAAGAGTTTGGCCCCATCCTCTCTACATTCTCCCTTCAGGTACTTATACGTATTGATTAGAATCCCTCTCGGTCTTCTCTTCTCCAAGCTAAACAGGTCCATCTCGCTTAGTCTTTCCTCACATGAGAGATGCTCCAGCCCCTTAATCATGTTTGTCGCTCTGCACTGGACCCTCTCTGGAAGCTCCATATCCCTTTTGTACTGGGGAGCCCAGAGCTGCCCACAACCCTCCAGGTACATTTACAATTTAATATATTTTTTCTTAGTGAACAAAGTTCTGCCATTTTCCAGAGATCAAAACAAAGGTTAAAAAGCTTGCAAGTATTGACTCTTGCTACTGTTGCTTCTGTTACAAAAGGGATGTGACATACAACTCTGCAGCTTGTATTTTCACTGTGTTAAAACACACACAGAGGCAAAGGTTCACAGTGCTTTGCTACAGCAGCCCCAGAGCCATTCAGCTGCTAGTCATTCGCTGGATTTCCCATCCACCATCCCAAACACAAAGTTTCCTGGTTTGGAAATATTTTTGGAGAACAAGTTGCCTGTGCTATGGCACAGTACTTCTGGTCTACTGTGCTGCTATGGATATATAAAAGAAGGTCCCACAGAACAAAAACCAGTCCAAGTCCAGAAGAGCTGAAGAGGATGCAGGAACTCGTAGTTAAAACCACCATGGGCACAGAGGTCCTCCATGATATTATCTAATGATATTATCACAAACAGACACAAGGCCAGGAAAAACATCATAGCAGGGGGTTCTCGGCTGCCAAGGGTATGCTCAGGAAACACTATTACAGCCCTTGCACAGATTACATGGCGCTCCTGTCACTGGTTTTGGATCAGCGCACAGACTATGTAAACATGTCATAAGGTTCTTTAATTGTTTAGCTAGGATGATATTTTTAGGATGATACTCTCTCCTAAAAAGCCTAGGAAAGTCCAATACCGGCCAGATAATAGTATGTCATAACAGAGTGGCAAAAAAAGGACAGTAAGACAAAGATGAAACACAGGCTAATAAAAAAATTTCAAGATAAATCAAATTATGTCACACCTGACACCCTTTTTAGGTAGGTGTGCTGAAAAACATCCAAGGACATTTTGTGATTTAGTGGAGTCTACATACATATACAGTAGCCTAGCCATGTTTCATCTGTATTTTTAATCATATGGTTCAGCAAATTTAAACAATAGTTAAAGTTTCAGTTAAATCTTGAAACATACTTTTGATCTCAATATCCACTTTCACTCCTCAATCACTAGCAGAAAAAGCTTTTCAAGCATTTTCATTTCAATTAATAAACTATGAAATCATAGTATGTTCTTAGTAATACAGTAAGCATTTCCCTGAAAATTTCTCTAGCAGCCTATAACTTTTTAACAAGCCCCATCATATTTGTCTTTTTTCCCTTCTATGACTCATTAAACTGGAGTTGTGAATTTACATGAGAATTTCAAGTTTCATCTCGAAGTAGGCAAATGTGTTCACAAGGACAAAAGTACTGGAAAAACGGGCAGAGGCAAAGGCAATAATCTCCAACACACCACACCTCATGCTGCCTTACCGACAAGGCAACTACCGTCCGTGGTTTTAATGTGTACTGAGAGCACACACCAACACACACACAGCAGCAACATTTCACTAATTAAGAAAACTGTATTCTACAAAGATACCTCATGCGACCCATTTCCAAGAGCACCATTTCCTGTACCTTAGGAATCTGCCACCATGAGGCAGGAATGCAGCTGAAGGGCAACTCTGACCTCTGCACGTGACTCAAACTTCTTCTCATCCCGATTTGCCCCAGCTGGTGTCAATCTCCCCCTGCCTGCAGAGCAGCAGTGGCTGACGAGGCCGGTGCCTGCGATACCTGCAGCAGGTGGAATGAGAGCACAGGGATAACACGCATCTGCCTCCAGGCACCTCCAGGGCAGGGGCCTCCTCTTCCTCAGAATAGAAAGTCGTTTTACCTGAACAGGACCCAGTGCCTCTAGAGCGCCGAGATGCAGCGCACCCGCTGCGATGCTCTATGGCGGAACGTGTGGAGCACTGATGCTTTCCACTTCGTCCTTAGATTGTTTCTATCGTCATCTCCATTTCTGAAAGTCATTATATTTCTTACACATCTTTACTGTCCTCCCTTGGCTGGGCTGCTACTTTAATTAATTGCTTGGCAATAAATGAATCATCACTCACACAATAGCTCTGTCACACTTCTAAGTCGATCCTGAGAAAATTGTCCAAAGATAATTAAAATGTTTTTCTTTTAAATATTAATTATTGCCTTTGTTACGACAGAGGTCGGCTTCTTTGTTAGTACCTAATGAAAAGTTCTCAAAAATATTTGCATCTACCAGATGCTGCATTCTTTTCCTCAACGCTTTCCTCAAGTTTGAGAGTGCCCACATAGTACCTATATAGAGAATACTGCAAAAAGCATAAACACTATTTCATGACTGCTTTCTTTTGGTAATAGACTGCATTAGTCATTAGAGTTCTTACTGGACTTCAGCCAGATGATGATACAAAAGATGATCTAATTCTCATCTTCATGTTCTAAATGGACTTAGAGACTTGGATCTAACAGATACAGGGTTCAGTCCTGCCTCCCAGAAGCAAATACACTAGGTACACTCCTCAGGTTAAAAATACACATTTAAACCAAACCTCGTGAGCCAGATTAATGCTACTTCTTTGCAATTTCATTAAAGCTTCATTGAAATAATGCGAATAGAGAACTAAAACCAATATAATCAGACCCTTTAAAAAAAAAAAACTCCAGTTGACTGAATATACCTTTTTAATATTAAAATGAAATAAATGTTTAAAAATCCTTATTTTTTTCTTCATTTCTTAATGGTTTCTTCTGTTCATGAAAGCAAACTAGCAATTAGTAAATGAAAGCACTTTTCCTCCCACAAAAAATTGACATGACACGCCACTAAAGTCTAATTTGGACACAAGGATTTTTGCACATTTATGGCGTAAAGAGTCAAGTTTATGGACCCCTCTGCAAAAAGCAGGGCAGAGTTGTGCCCTCCTAAGCTTTGCCATGTGAAGTGCAGACCACACAACAGAGACTAACCTCTCCTCAGCCCCAGCAGCCTGCATGGAGATCAGCAACATCCAGCAGGACCTCAGAAGCCAAGACACAAAGAGGACTTGAGCCATGAACACAGAAAGAAACAAATATCCTTCAATCACACCTGTCTTTCTGCTTCTGGTGAGGTCGTATGTAACTGAACAAACTTCCCTGTACAGGGGCCAGGCTTACAGGCAGACACAGAGCCCTAACAACATTTTTTTTCTTTTTGATGATGGAAAACAAAAGCTCAAGGTGTTTATTTGATTTTCTTTCCAGAATTTTTGAAAATTTCAAGTATGTTCACACTGGGAAACCAGAGGATACACATACACATTTATATGGGCACATATATGCATATACCTTTTTTGCATAGTTATATCTATATACATACCTAGTGCATATATATACTATGTACACAACTTCCTGAGTGCTTCATAGTGTGCTACTGAAAAAACACTGCTGTGAAGTGTTTCCACTGAGCAGTGCTTGGCATGGCAGCCACGGAGGGCGGCAGCCACAGAGCTAGGGGCAGGTTTTAAAGGACAGTGTGTGAGTGCCCCAGGATGGGACCCCCAAAAGCCCAGCCATTAAGAGCAGCTATGACTCTCATCCCTGCAAGGAGACGGTTCTGCTCCAGGGGAGGTCTCTAACTCCCTGGTAGAGATTTTAACGTTGCTCCCGCGAGTCAGCATCCAAACCCGAGGAATTGCAGGGGGAAGAATTCCTGCTCAGCGATGCAGCTCTGGCTTAGGAAGCCACTTTGTCTGAAAGAGAAGGCCCCAGGATGACCATGATGAACCTCTGTGGCAGGAGGCCACGCTGCCGCAACTCTGCTCGAGGATGCCCAGGGCAGAACTCCAAGCTGTGATGCAATCACTAGGAAATCAGATACACAGAACTACGGTTACTCGTGACTGATTCCAGAGCTTCGCGTGCTCTAGCTGTTAACATTTCCCTGAAGGAGCTGCCATTTTGAAGCCACAAAGGCATCACCCGTCCGGCTGTAACCCTCAGCTGACCTGTGAGGCTCTAGGAGTTGAACTTGCCCAAGAGTTAGCAGCGTCACAAAGTAACTGTGCGCCCAGGAGTCTGGTGTTCGAGGCTCATGTGTCATGCCTCGCCAGTCACGCAGATTTCTCTAAAAGGAGATTTTGAAAGACTAAATACAGGATATGAGATGAATAGAGCAAACAAAATGAGGCTTTGCTTCTTGAAAGTACAAAAGTAGTCTATTCTTTAGAAAACCTTTACATGCCACATCACAGCATATCTTCCTTGGTGGAAGCGAACATTTTTCTTCTCAGACACACTGCTTTATCTCATACCATTTATAGTGCTAGATGCATTAATGTCACACTCTTTGCAATGATTTCTCCAGACAGTCTAAGTCAGTTTGTAAATTATGAAGAAATTGAAATGACTTTGTAAGTAACCTCTGTGTAAACAAGAAGAAAACTCAAAAATCCAATAAAAATGTTCCCAAATTATCTCCTTTCCTAACCCTCATACTGTCTTAAGGAAGTGGGCAGATAAGGAGATCAGGAGAAGAAGGTGTTCATGAAGGTTACATGAAGGTTCATGTAACTGAGAATATTTACAGTGCATTAAACACGGGGTTCTCCGCACAGTCCCCAGCACCTGATCCTGCAGCACACAGCCACATACGATTGCAGTAGCAAACATCTGTTGCAAGTGCTCGCCAAAAAGCAGCAGCAGAGCAGACAAAGGCCTGCAGGGAAAGGGCGCTGAGGCACCACCGAAGCGCTCCCTGACGCGGGGCCGGTGCCCACACGGACTTGTCGGTGGTTGCGCAGCCCGGGCGCTGCTGGCAGCGCCTCGCAACCTGCGGGGCTCGGCCTGTCCGCTCCTCCTAACAGGAAGGTGCCAGCACCACGGGGGCAGAGCGAGGCGCGTCATGGTGGCACCACCACTCCTGGGCCTACATCGCAGCCGTCCTCGTAGACGTGGCTCTCACAGTCATAGACATGAGCGGTGTCCCTTCGGTGCCTGTGAAAGGGGGACCACGTAGACTTATCACGGTACGGCAGGAATTCAATGCACAGTAATCTGAGAAGCCCTTCTGAGGTGCAGAAGGCCAATAAAAGAGGCTTAATTTAAACAAATGCTGCAAGATGATTGTTCTGCGATTCCCTGAGAACAACCCTTTCTTCACTGATGGCAGAGAGATTTCTCAGCAGGAAAATCTAACTTATTTTTCTTTTCACTGTGCGTTAGCAAGAACCTCAGCTTTCAAGAGCTAGCTGCCATAAAAACCTAGATTTAAGGAAGAATTTTATTCATCATTTCATACATATGAAAGAACACCTCCTGCATGGGGGAAAAAAAGGGTATGATTTTGGTATCTGCACAGAATTATTGCTGATGGAGTAAGATTACCATTTAGAAAAAAATATATATATATTTTAAAAGGAGATCTAGAATATTTTAAGAATGGGCTTCTGCAATACATATAAAAAAGGTGATACACTTACAGATACCATCTTAGTGCAATCAGTATTGTAAAACTGGAAGCTGAACATTCAAAGCAGAAAAAAATACAGCCGTCTCCAGTCAAAGCTATTTGTAGCTTGATAAATATTTTGAAAGGGACTGTTCATTTTCCAAAACAGTTTATTTACTTAAAGCCATTAAGGAAGAGTACAGCTGCCCACGGACATCAAGATTTATCTCACTTAATTTTAGACTGTTACAGCAGGGACACCCATATCTGAGCTAATCACCTTTGAGCTTTCCTTAAAATTGTGCAGAATGAACAGATACTTTCTCTGATATATTTGACCTTAGACATCTACCTCAGGATTCTATGAACCGTGTCTCTTAAGTGCTTATTTTTCTCCATTTGCTGTAAAAAGTGTCCTACGATGACGAGACACCAGATGAGTTTAAATAAAACAATGCCTACATTTGGGTGGGATGTCACTTATAAAGTACAAAGTCAAACTCAGCAAGGCTGACAATGCACTAGACAAGACCTATATCTGACACTGCTGTTACAGTCCCACAGGCAAGGCTAAGGACTGAGAAACATTAAAAGACCAGGCACACGAAATGCTATTCTAGAAAGCACAGTTTAGGTAAGGGTTTGCACTCATCTCAGGAGCTGAATCATGTAACAACAGAAAATCAGGCAGGTCCTATGATAACTTGATGGTGAGGCAGAGATACCAGTCCAACACTGATTCATGTTGTTGTTCTATGGATTTATTAAACCCTACTTTGAGATACTCATGTATAGCTTTTTATAGCTTGTGTTTTTGATATACAGGGTAAAACACACTCACTTAGAGTTGGAGAATTTTACAAATTACTTGATTCTTAAACAGAAGTGACCCCTATCTCACTTCTCAGCATTCACTTCTCGCCAGCACAAAACCAGCTATCAGCATGGATGGTCCATCATACCCTTAGGCAGACAAAGTCCGTTCCAGGCAGCCATAATACGAAATTTGTAAGCAGCTTTTCACTGAAACTTGCAATAACACAGCCTTGATTCACCAAATCAGGATACTACGGTAAAGGGAGAAGACAAATAATTTGGTGCAAACTGGAAACATTTCAGGACCACAGCTTTTAAATAAAGAGAAAGAAAAAAGAAAAAAAGAAAAAGAAGGAAAGCATCAAATAATTTTCATCTAATGTCTTCCTAGGGAAATTTCTAAGGACAAAGAAATATCTTTATAAGGAAAATAAGTAGCTTTTTTGGAGGGCGGGGGAAAAGGAGTAAAATGTTTCTTCTTTTAGGCTAGATCAATTTTCAAACACAGTTGGCTATTTTGAATGAATATCTGGCTTCTACTTTTCACATGCCCTTCACATACATTTATATTATTTGCTTAAAATACAGAAGTAATTTTATATCAGGTAAGGAAGGAAAAAGCATATAGAAAGTTCAAACTATATCTATTCCTTAGTCCAATTAGTTTAAAATAATCTAGAATGAGTAAATACTGACTGAAGCATTCTGACTACTGAAGCAGAAATACAATGCTCTATTTTAATACCAGGCCATCTTGATTAAAAAGAATGTAGGTTGTGTGGAATCAAAATTTACATTTAAATATAATTAATCAAGGAAATGTGAGATAGTGCAAGTTAGGTAATATACAGAAGGAAATATTATGGTTCAATAGTTTAATTAAAATCACACTTGCATCGGCTGCTTTGTACTCTTTGTTCTTTAACATCACTAATGTCAGCAAAAAGATGATGGAACACTAATAAGAAGGATATCAGAAAAAAAAAAGTAGTAAATGAGCACACTAGAGCAAAATGAATATATGTGCAGGAGTCTGTGTTGTTTTTTCCTCAAATGGAAAGGCCACTAGATTTTCACCAAGAAGTTTAAGCCACAACTGCTTCCAACTATGCCTATTATTTGGGAGCTGTGCTATGAGGATGATGAAGGAAACTGCTAAGGACACTCTCAAGCCAGGTAAGACCTAACTCTAACCTCCTAAGAGGGCTAGTGATGGAGCAAAGGAAGTTCCTTTGTAAAGAACCTTCAATGTTTTTAGAAGCTCTGTAACCTCACTGATGATTCCCATCACCTCCCTATTCAAATCTTTTCTCACACTATCCATGCAATGAGGTCAGTTTTTGCTGACTCCACAGTGGCTTTTGCTTCTTAAAAAAAAAAAATGGAGCAAACTGGGTTATTAATGTGGGAAGTCTAGCAGCATATATTCAAACCACATCAAGAGGGAAACATGCAGATCTGAAGCAGTGACAGGCTTGTGATACAGAGAAAATTAGAGTCCATTTCATCTCTGCAAACCTTATTGTAGTCATGCAACAGTAAGTTAGTGACTTTTATTCCAATGATTCTTTTTTATTCAGATTATGACTGTTACACTACACAGTTATAATCCTGGTAACCAACACTTAAGTAGTCACAACTTCAGAATTAGAAAAACAATCCTCATAATTCACTATAACTAGCAAGAAGAAATGCATGAAGAAATGAAAGGAGTGCTCATAAGAAAGATTCCAGCTAAAGATTGGAGCTGCCAATTCCGAGAGCAGAGTTCAGAAGGAAATACAAATAACTCAGTACTGAGCAGTGGAGAAGACTCATTTCCCCATTGTAGGTAGATGAATGGACAAAACAACAAGTAAACTGCTTAAGAACCTCAATCAAACTTGTCATTGTTGTACTATGTATAGAAAAACAACATATGAATCTCTAATTAAGAGTTAAACTTCTGACAATCAGACAATCACAGAATGGTTGAGGTTGGAAGGGACCTCTAGAGATCATCTAATCCACCCCCCCTGCTCAAGCAGGGACACCTAGAGCATGTGGCACAGGGTACACAGATTATCTTCTATACATTTATAATTAACTAACGTGTGAAGTTAAAAAGGCATCCATTTTTAAATGTCCTGATATATAGGAGGATTTCTTTATGCAGGCTAATCAAATTATTTCCCTATTCTCTTATATTTTTGTGTCATTATTGAAAGTGATTTCAAGACAGTTGACAGTTTCAAGACAGATTCTATGCCAGTTTTTGTTTTGGTAACATGAATTTACTATAAAGATTACATTAGTCTCACTGCGTCTTCTATCTCACATTAGTTGGAGTGGAAGAGTTTACAATATTCAAGGACAATTGAGCCATGTAAATGCATTCAAAATGATTTTATAGTAGTAACAACTATCTCCTGCACTGAACAACTTTCTCAAGATGCACTGAATTTGTTAAAAGTATTTTTAACCTAAATCAAAAATGTGGCAGGTGTTTTGTAATTTTATCTCTGCTTAAAATAATCAAATAGATGTGGGAATATAATAACCTTGAACTGTTTTTCTTGGTATAGATTCAGCTGCAACCTGATCCATGACTGCATCCTGCTTGCTAGTGATGCAAGTCATAAAAATTGTCTCATGCTCTGCTGCTTGCATTTCAGGAAAACTCAATCTGTAAATGTTTATTTACTCACCAAATAATAGCAAATTTTAAACTTGATTCAGCTAAAGGACAAATGGTCAGCAAATAAGACTCTTACAAACATGCCCTGGCTACATTCAGTGCTGAATGTAAACTACAGAAAACTGAGATAATTTATTGACAATTTATTTCAAAGTCTAAAATCATGTATTTTGATAAACATTGCTTTTTGGATAAATTGCATTTGAAAGGCCTGATCTCTCAGAAGGCTCTGCCAGCATAACTGTATCATCAAAACGTCTTGACGAAGTTTTCCTAGTCACACATTTCTGTAACAAAGATATTTCTGTTTGAACAGTGCAGCATAACTAAGTGTATTTCTATGGCATTATGAAATGAAGCTCTGGAGCCCAAACTCATTCATGATGTGTTCATATTTAACATATACAGCAATTACACAGCAATTCCACTTGCACAGCTACATTCACATAAAAAGTCTCACCTGGAGGATCATAAAGGGTTCCTGCAAACAGCAATGCTTCTAAACCTGCTGCTCTGCTGTATATGACAGCACTAGCACATCTCACTTCTTCAGAACAAGAGTCATGTAGGTTAGTCTTAAAACTACTGCCAATGGTTTAACAGTAGCACATTCAACCTGTCCTTGAAATGGGAAAGTTGGAGCACAGAGGCATTTCCCAGCTGAGCCCAGTTAACCATGTGCTCCTCCTGCATCTTCTATTCCAGTACAAACCGGAAGCGATATTTCTATAAACCAATGTCCACCAGGCATTAGAGAAGGGAACATACAGAAATCCAGAGCTCTCATCTGGGAGGCCAACACCTTCCAGGTGAAACAACCACCTACCAGCGTGAGCAAGCGCCTCTGCTCTGCCCCAGCGGCTGAGCAGGCACTGCAAGTGCAGCCAGGCCCTTGTTTCAGGTGGGATGCAGCAAGTAGCTCCTTATTCTGCTCCTAACAGGAAGCTCACAGATTACAACATTATAATGTCAATTATTCTCAAAAGATGGATGCATCTGCATTTTCATTATCTCCAACAGTTCTATGAAGGTGTTCGTTTCTCTTCAAACAGAGTCAATTGTGCCACAGGACTACACCATGGAAAACTATCTCTAAGTTAGAAATGCATTTGGCTCAATCTTTTTAAAAAGTGTGCCATTTAAAGCCATCTCTCAGGGAATGAAGGTTAGGAGGTTGTGGGGGGAGGTTTTGTTTCAGCTACTGTTTTTTCTTAAGCAGAAGAGATTTCACTCTTTTCTGAAAAACAAGTTAGAAAGATCAAATGAAAGCCATTCAGTTTATGTTTCTGATATTTGGTTATTATTTTCCATGCTGATTAGATATTTACCACAAAACACATGGAAATGACACCTCTCCTTAACACTCGTATTTAGCCCATGTCCCTTTTAATAGAGAATTAACAATATTTATATGCTTATGTTAAAATCACAGATTCTGGTGCTCATTCATAATTTCCTCCTTTATGCAATTATGATGTTTCTGAAGAATGCAGATGCCTCGTTGAATGTGCACATTTAAAACAATGTAATTGTTTTCACATCTGTACAATATTTAAAGCCATATAATACACATAAATGAAGTCCTCAAGCTACTGTGAAATGCCTAACACCTGGCAGATGAGATAGCAGCTCACAGTTTAAATACTGTATTTTAATTCACTTTTCTGAGACAGTCAGACTATGTAATTACTAAGTCATAAAGTCGAAAATGCCATTGTATAAAACATTCCCCTTCAGATATATCTGACAGAATCCACAGGTAATGCTTAAACACTTACACTTGATGTCTTATGCCTTAACATATGCTCCCTTCGTCTCCTTGATTACACTTGTTTCTTTTTCATGTCTCTCTCATTCCACTGCCGCTTACCCGGTCACTTGCCTCGCGTCCTCTCATCGAGCACTGCTAGGTGCCCTGCAGCCCAGAAGCCCTGCACACACAGCTGGGCTTAGCAGCTCTTTGACTTTTTTTTCCCCCCCTAATCCAAGAACTTTAATGAAGGAAATTAAAAAATTATTGCAGGAAAAATGCCAGGTTCTCAAAAATGAAACTTTTAAGTCAAAAGAAATCATCTTTGACACAATATCCACTGGGAAAGCAGGAAAGTTATACTAATTATTAAGGGCTTCACTTGGGAGGTCAACACAGGTACTTGACGTATACATTCAATGTGTGAGTTCTTACACGCTTGTTTCATTTTATCTCTCTTTCCCACTCTCCTTCTCTGCCTACCAAAATCAGCTTTTACACACTCGCACATACTTGCTAAGTCCTCATGAAAGATATGAAAAATCATAAAAACCTAGAAGCATTTAAAAGGAAAAAAAAAAATCACAGTACAGAAAACTGCTTTCCATACAGCCTCTCTCATGGCTATGGTTAAGTGGCCCTTACCTTGGCCTAATGCTGAGGTCCACCTTGTCAATAGAGAAATAATATAACAAATCTTTAAAAAAGAACTCCCTAAAATGTAAGCAGTTTGTAGTACCATAATAGCTGGCCAGCAGATGCAAAACTTTCCAGACTTAAGAAATATATACCATTTTAGCATGTTCTGCCAATGCTTACCCACTGCTAGAAAACTGCTGGCTCATCACCGAGAGAATTGCTTCTATAGGTAGGAAGTTTGTGCCACAGCTCAGTCCTTCCCTTTAGGCAGAAAGGGGGTGCTGCTGCTGCTCAGCACAAGCCTCTGAACATGGTGAGTACTGGGAAAGTGCTTCTGGCAGCAACAATGAAGGAATCTACCTATACTGTTCTCTTATTCAGTGTGTCTTTGGGTTACAAAGAATATTTGCTACGTATAATTCTCAAATTGCATAGGATTTACGAAAAACAGTTGCTAAATATTCATCAGTTCAGGTATTCAGAACATGTGTATGTCTACATAGTCACTCACTCATATATTTATACATGTGTGCATGTGTACATAAAAGTAGTAATCATTTTTTTTTCCTCTTAACATTGCAAGTAGCATGTTCTAATAAAGTGGTTTGCAAAAGCTTTACTCTGAAAGACCCATGTTATTCCATAACGTGGATTATCATCCATTAAAATAATGAAATCAATCACTGAAACTACAGTGGAGTTTGTGTCTGTGTTTGTATATGTGCATTACGGTTACGAAAGAAAGCATCCATTTATAAAAATGGGCCATTTGGGTGATTAAGCAGATGTGCTCTTTGCCCTATATCAGGACAAATTTCTGAAATGAGCAGTCATCTGCTTCTGCAGATGGAGAGCTCTGAGGGAGGATTAGCGCTTCCCCACTGCTCCCTGTAAACAAGCCCAGCCCCAGCGAGGCACAGAATGATCCGCAGCGACCAACTGCGGCCGCAGGAGCAACGTGCTACAAAGGGAACGTTTCGGAGCACACACCGACTGGCCTGCGTGGTACGGGCACGCACAGAGCAGCCAGTGGAATGCATTTCACACATGCTAATCATGTAACAGAAACTTTCCATTACTGTATTGACTAAGAAGCAGCAAAGGCAGTTTATGGTTTTAAAGTAATTTACTTAATTGTCATTTTATTTTCCACATTTAAAAAGGAGGAAAGTCCTGTGAGCACTGTGATGCTGAGAAATGATTCAGTTCTTTGAACAGCAGCTACTGAGCCAGGGAAATAAACCTTATAATCAACGAGGTAGGAAGAAAGGCAGTGCAAATGAGAAAGGATTAGTAATCTGCCCTTCTACAGTCTGAGATCACTTGGGCACTGCTGCCCTGAGTTGCCACTGCAGATAACCACAGAGCCACAAGCGCCAAGATGTCAATAACAGTAACTTTGGCCAAAACCAGAATGTAGCCTTCCAAGAACTAGAAACATGCTCAGATTGGATGGAAGAAAGGAGCATGTAAAGAATGAGTTGCCAAAACAATCAAAGTCCCACCCTGATTATACTGCTTTTTGAGGTGAATTCGCAGCACACGTGTTCAAAAAAAAAAAAACAGTATGGCACACTTCAGAGGGAAGGCCAGGGATTAGGGGAGACTGCATTTAATCCTCAAGGAGTTTGGAATGTTCTCACTGTAAATTGTAGCACTGGCTCCATTTCTCTCACCGTGGATGCTCTGCAACCAGCTGGGCTGAAAATTGCAAGCACTCAAAACTGCTGCTGGAGACCCCTCGCTACAACACGCGCACGCAGGGCTCGGGCTAATGGCTTCCCGGAAGCCCTGGGGAATATGTTAACATTTCAGAGTTGAGAAAAACTGCAGCACAGCAATAGCAGAAATCAAAAGAACTGCTGAAGATTTTATCGGCCCGACTTACTAAATTCATCACAGGCGGGGAGTGAGTACCCAATAAGGGGAAGGCACAATATATATATTCATTTTTACTTCAAGAAACTGATGAAGCCAGTGGAGAAAATATTGCAACAGGAACAAAAGAGAGGCAACAGAATCTTCTATCTACTGTTAATTTCAATGCTAAAAAAGCTGACACTTGAACCAACTTTCCTTGCTCACCATTTTTGTTTCCTCAAACACATTAATTTTTCCAAAAGATAAATGGTAACAAGTGTAAATATTATTTAAATAGTCAATCACAAATCTGAATAGCCTTCTAAAAACTCAATCAGAAAACAAATTTAATCCACTATAATTATCACTCACGCAGCAACTCCAGATGATTACTAATATCACACACTAAAGAAACTAGAGTAGATAAAATAATCTAGAAAATAAAGTGAGATGGTACTCAAAAATTACTTAAAGAGACAAGAGCCAAAATATCCTACATTAAGAGACAAAAATTTTAAAAGCTTCTACAGTACAACTGAAAAAACTGTAGAGAGACAAAGGAAAAGGTACTATAGGAAGCTAAAAGGGAGGGCTTGGGAGCTCCTATACTATTTGGGCACCATTTGGGCACGTTACAGGCGGAATGCTGCCTTCCTGCTAAGCACATTCTTATCTTTGTTTCTGCCACCACCATACATACAGTCTCTTTTAAACATACATTCTGTACTGAAAGGCTAGCTTTATTCATTACTGTATAGGTATATTCTTGTAATATTTTGCAATCACATCATAAAAGCACATCTTGAAGTTTATATACAAATGTTTCCATTTTCAGAAGCATTTTATGTAAGGCAACCTGCTTGCTTCAAATTTAGTGATAAAATTCCTGTTGCTTCCAACTAAAGTCTGAACTAAGCAATTTCTGCATGCTCTGAAAATCTGTACTGTCCTCCCAACCCTTTTGCTGGGTTTCCATTCTGATGTATGTATGCAGATATGCAGACTGTTTTTTTTTTTTTTTTTTTTTTGTATATTTATTTTCTTGAATTTCTTTGAATCCTTTATGCAGACCTTCAGTATAGCAAGGAAGAGAAAAATGCTTAGTTACAAAGAAAAACTATGTGATAATATCTGCTGTCAGATTCTTTATACACCCCCAGAGAGTATATTCTAAAAACGCCTCTCATATTCCAGATCAGTACCACACTAGGTCACAAGCAGACATGCCCCAGACTAGTAATATCCTGTAAACTGTAATAGTTTACAATAATATATATATATATTTAATTAATTTTACTTATTTATAATCAATATAAAGAGATATCTAATCAGCACTTAGGTGGGGAGGAGGGTTAGCAAGTAATGCTCGACAAATCAGTGGCCCATAACAATACAAATCTATCACTTATTTAAAAGACCTCTCAATATTTCTGCCACTAATGATGGTCTAATTTCACCTTGTAAAAACTCCAGTGACTTCAGTGGATTTAAACAAGAGTTAAATTTGGCCTGAAGAATCTTACAGCTTGCAGTGAGGATGACCCATCTTTTCTGGCATTGCTGCATTATAGATGGGAGTGTGACTTTGTTCTCTTTTGGAAGTCTCTTGAACTTGTATAAAGTAGCTATTCCCAAGTGATTACTTCCTTTCTCGGCCGATGCAACAAAAGATTATCACAAAAAAAAAAGTGTCCCATGGTGCTACTTCTTTTGAACACATGGGAAATGCTGAAAACAGAATAGCTTCTACACAAGTACATTTCTCTCTTGCCCCTTTCTGATACCCATTAGCTCCACGGGAAAGTAAAGGAAAGGGAAATGCATCATCAGGAAGAATTACTCTTTTTATTTCTGGTATTGTAAAGATGGCATTGGTAACTGAAGAAAGGGGAGAACATACCTGTAGTTCTTCACACTGTTACAGTTTAATGTAAAGCTCAGAAGGAAGACGAAAGGGAAAAAAAACACTTACCAGCCAGTGTGAGTTGCAGCTTTTCTCTCCCTCTCCCTACCACTCCAGATGAAAAAGTGAATGTTTGTCAGGCTTCTCTCCTTCCTTTTTTCACCTGGGAATCTCCTTTTTTTCCCATCATCTTTGTAAATTCAAGCCTAGGAACAAGCAGAATACCTTTTAAAAATGTGATCAAGTATGTGATTTCATTACTTAAACCTGCACCTGCGTTCAGTCAAGCATGAGAAGGCAACTGTAGATAAAACATTTGACAGTATTCCCATTTCTATCCTCGCTGTTCATTGGAAAAATCTTATATCTCACCTGAAGCCTTCCAAAAAATATTGCCTAATTACAGTAATCACAAGGAAACAGAAATTAATTCAAAGCATTGCAGATACTTTTCTTATTCAGAAAATTAATTACTTTAGGCCATCAGTCTGGCTTAACATTCAGTCAGAGCCACCTCCTGGGTTCAGGCCCATACTACGTGTGCATTTTAACTGATCATCTAATTGCAAAACTCGCAACTAATCCCCAGAGTTGGGACAAGAACCCAGGCCTTCCACCTATAGAACCAAACCTCCTCTTTTTTATTCTTGCTCCTCAAATTCCACTTTGTATTTCTTTCCATTCAGCAGTCCATTAAAGAAAGAAACAGGAAAAATGATCCCATAGCAGCTTGGTAGGCTGTACAGCTAGATTCAAGACTGATTCTGCCCACTGCAGTTTAAGATGTTCTGGTCAGGAAATGTCTACGTATAGTTGGTAAATAAAGCTGGATTTCTTCAGGTACTCCAAAAATAAGTCTGCAGCCGATAGTTGCTTAAAAGGCATGCAGAATATGCACTTATACAATGAGCTCTAAAGTTTAAACTTTAACTCCCTCTAAATCTACAGAAAATGTCGATCCATTAGGTCTTGTTGATCCATCCTTGAGTAAAAATTCACACTGAAGAACAGCACTATTTCCAAAAGTTTACTTTCCATAGTAATAGAAAGTAATTATTTTTTTCTGCAAATGTGTTTCTATTTCAAAAATTCCTGCTGAACAAACGCTAAAAAAAAGATTTTTCGAACATAATTCTAAAAAATAATATTTGGCAAAATAAAAACATATAATGTCCAATCGGCTTGTTTTCTACCGCTAGAAAAGTAGTTACAGATTTCATCTGCCTCAACAGCTGAAGCCAAAACAGTATCCAGTGCATATCTCTTAGATTGATAAAATTACCTAAATCTTAAAGGAAGCTGCAGATTTTTGATTCAAGATTCAAGTGACAAGAGAAAAATCAACAAACAAACAAAACACGTTTGAGGTGCTAAGAAACATATAGATGAGTTCCAAGAATTCTGGGCACTTTAGCTATACATTGACAGGCATGGTAAAGTTAGGCTGCATGAAAATATTCTTCAAGCATAAAATGAAGTCATGTGAAGCGTTATCATCTCTGCTTTCCCCATCGGTCCATGAAAAGGAGAAGGGCAGGATTCTTCCAGTAACGAGCTGCACATCTGCCTTTGAGATGTCAGCTCAGGATCGGTCGTGTCATCAATCGTCATCCCCTGTCTCAACTTCCCGTAGTGAAGAAGGTGACTGCAAAGTTTATGTTAAACAGCTGCAATGCCATCTGGCATCTTTGACTTCCGCGACCCTTTCCAATCTGGCTCGCAGCCTAGGTAAGGTACAAACACTGCATTGGCTTAATTGGTCCGTGATCGCCCCTTGGCAAAGTACAAAGGTCAGCCTTCCACGCTGATTATTGTCCATTTGTCAGCAACCTTTGTTAACACGAACCATTAAGTTTTGTTGAATCATCTGCAGAAGCTGGCAGCGAGAGCCAAAAATCAGAGGAGTGACTCCTGTCTCTCCTCGCTGCAAGGTCTCGGAGGGCCATGTCGGACAATTGCTCCTCTGCCCCCGGGGCTCTCACGAGCAGATTTTTGAGCGTTCCACTCTGTTGACTTTCTTGTTCAATGTTTTTGTGAAGCTTCTCAGGGACAGAGTGAGACATTTCAGTGAAGTGCATGTAACATCTAGCTTTGTTC
The DNA here is from genome assembly GCA_032273925.1 of Rhynchotus rufescens. Lineage (NCBI taxonomy): Eukaryota > Metazoa > Chordata > Aves > Tinamiformes > Tinamidae > Rhynchotus > Rhynchotus rufescens. The sequence continues at coordinate 5,951 of JAVCKT010037025.1, read as the reverse complement.
ACTGCACTTCAGCTCATCCAGATGGTAAAGTCCCAGCACTTGACTAGCCTGGAGACTGGGATGGGCAAACTGAGCTAAATTTACTTGTTCCTCCCAATTTATTTTTACGGGAGCAGTTAGAAGTGCAAGAAAATGCAAGCTGAGGCTGGCTTGGAATCTAGCTAAAATCAGTCATAGGTTACATTTCAGAAGAGCTACTCCGCTTAGTTACACAGGTCAGGCAGCTCTCAGAAGATGTAGAGAACCACTGTTTAGGCTGTTAGAAATGAGGATAAATGGAGAATGGATGTCCAGAGACAAATGAATAACCAACCAAACGGGGCACTTTGCTGTAAAAACATCAAGCTACTACTTCCACTTCTCAGGAACTGACGTATTAATGCTATCTCAACACCATCACACCCTTCAAAATCCCTACACCTCCTGAATAACACTGTTGAGAGAGGGTTCATTTGAAGTCTAAAGAGCATAGACATTCAGGTTAGGAAACATGGCTCTGGCATAACGTAATTTATGTAGTGCAGATGCACGTGAATTGGCAACTTTCCAAACATACTATAAAAAAAAAATAATAATAAAAAAAACCTTCTTCCTCAACTCAGGGTTCTCATTATTATTTATGACCATACTTAATTATTATATTTTAAATAAAATAGCAAATTTTGTTTTGCTGAAAAGACAAGATAAATGCATTTTAGCAACCAAGCTCCCATTTTGGAGAAAGCAGTTTTAAAAGAAAAGTATAAATTAATTTTTCCTCCTGGTGTCACTGCAAGGCTGAACTAAGTTCGAATGTCTTGAGGGTACATAAACAGGTTGCAAGACCTACCTTTTCTGCATTTTCAGACTTACCGCATGCTTACTTAAAAATTACTGATAAAAACGGTTGCCTAGCTTGGCCTTTATGAGGAGGCCTTTCTACAAATGTTTGTTGAGGAACAACAAACACGTTCCTTTCTCAAATTTGGTATTTCTTACTGTTTTTCAGTTTATACAAATATGCCTTTACATACACAAAAATATGGTTTGCTCATTGGCAAGTCAGAGAATGAACTGAATACACGTCCTTATTCCTCATTTACAGTAATTCCACTGCCCCATGGCACAAACACCATCGCCAGTGTCCCTGGCACTTTTGACTAAAGCAAAAGGCCCTTACAGTTTTTCCTGAAGAGTCCTATTGAGCACTTCACAGTAGTTCACTCATGTACAAGAATAATACATACGAACTTTAATTTTCATGGCAGGCAGGAGTCTGGAACGGACCTTCAGTTTAGTATGTTCAGAATGAAAACTGCACTATTACTACTGTGTTATGAAGCCACTGACTGTACCATGAATACAAAAATGCATTAAATTCTAATCAAGTTTTAGGTAACATTAGTTTTCTTAGTATTTAGTTATTTTCTGCATTGAACTCTGTAATCACACAGTCATTTAACTGAAGATTATTCAGGATAAAAATGCTTCTATTTCTTTGTAAAAATAGAAGCCCTCATGCTACTATTAATGGCAAGTTGTATCACTCCCTACTCAACGAGGTGAAAACTGGGATATGGAAATTCCTTTTGCATAGAAGGCCAACTGTTCCACTGTTGCAAACCTCAATTTCAGAACTCTCATCTACAACAGAACTGAATTTTCATAAATTCATAAGATACCTACATTTTACATAGATAGCACTACATCTAGCTACACAAAGTTTGACTCCGTTTTATTATTTATTACTGAAATGAATGGATTTTTTTTGTTGTTGTTAAATAATGACATTCACTGCCAAATACAGAGAAAGCTCCATCCATCTCTAAAGACGGACATAAGGCCACACATTAACCTCCTACTTGCACACAGAAGCAGATGTTGCTGTTACCTGAATGATAAAACTAATGGACTTGTACATAAAAAGAATGTCATTGAGAAAAGACATTTTCCAAGGAAAAGCTAAGTGGAAAGGAGACCTTGGACTGCTATTAATTATTCTATAACAAACATTTGTTTATATACACTTACACTAAAGCTTTTTCATTCTTAATGCACACTACAGCTAAGGACAGTTGTTCGCATTTTGACTATGACTTTTTGGATAACTTCAGGTTTAGTTTCATTTCAAAACAGACAGAAAGAATAAACCACAGCTACCTCAACTGCTAATTTCTCCCTGATAATTGTCTTTCTTTATGGGGCATTTTCAGCTGTGACAACCTCCTAGAAAGTTATCATTTTCTCAGACAGAATTCACTGCTGATTAAGGAAATACTCAAATTTAGTTAATCTTATCTGAGCTAAGGAAAACTAAAACATACCATAGAGGGGAAAAAAAGTTCCTCGAGGCCTTCCGATTTCCTCTAGCATGGGCAACTGTAACATCTAATAAATGGTTCCAGTGACAAGGATCTGAAGCAAATTTTCTAATATTTATCCATGATGTGTTTTGTGTTTGTCTTCTCCCTCCATAAAGTCTCTGAAGTTATAAACAAGCAAAAAATATCCTAATTTCTTTTCACTAGTTTTAAAGAGGTTTTCCTTTTCTTCTGATCGGTGCAGAGAGGGTTAGGCAAACCTGGTAAACCAAAACCCAAGCAAGTATCTCCTCGATTATATTAATTAGGGAATTGCCTGAATGCCTTATACTTTGCAATATCATACTTCAGCACTTACATTAAAAGTCATATTAGCAATTATAAGACAGGTTGTATTCATATGCAAAATATTTGTAAACATGCACCTTTTAGACACATTAGCATTTTAAGTGATCAAAGAACAGCAAAGATTTTCACTTCTAAGCACAAAAATCTCTTTATTACGGAACTGAGACTTGAAAGAGGTTTTAAAAACAAAGTTATTTCAGTAAAGATCACATCCTGGATGGAAATCATTATAACCGTGGCCCTGACACCACCCCAGCATGGCTGGTTACCAGGTATCACGCCTTAGGAGCCAGCAATGGAGTGCTTAAGTCTTAAGTCCATTTTTATGGCTGGACAAAGCGTGGTTGGCACTTGTTCATATGCCTTTGAAAGCACGTTTTCGGCTTGCCATGCTGTTAACCTATTTGGTTAGCTGATGACTGCACCCAGCAACACCTACTTGACTTTATTGCTACTACAACTGAGACACAAAGAAGAATTGAAACCGATTTCTCCTAAAGACCAAGGCTACAGACTTGACCCACCAGAAAAGAGAATGTAAATACCCAAGTAACTTCCCCAAACTGTGATTCCCTGTGGAGGTTGCAAGGAATCCAATTATCAACCAGTATCTATCAAAACTTGCCAACTAGAAGCACACTCATGAAGTGGCTTCAGAGCTGATTTTCCCAGAAACAAGAAAGGAAAAAAAAAAAAGAACATTACACCTGCATAATGTAGTCATCTTTTCATGGCAGATTACTATTATAAAGTGAGTGAGAGCTCATATCAAATATTTAAACTGGCAAGTTGGCTTAAGTTTCATTTCTTTAGTAGAGGATTATACTAAGGCTCATGAGCTTATGTAACCAAAAATTGAGATAAAATAGGAATTAGGAGGGAAAAATCTCTTGACTTTTTTTTTTTTTTTTAAATACCTAGTCCTTATCCATTCCTAAAATTGTTCTTCCTAACCTATGTGACTCTCAGATCAAATTTGGATTAGCAGTAGATAAGGTTTACATTTCCAAATCATAAATTTATGAATTTCTTAAAGAGTTCTGGATGCCCTCTTTAATTCAAGATGAAGAGGCAAGACGGGTTGTTCAGGAAGGTTTCAGAGTTAATCCAGAATGGTTAGGCCAATAGTGTATCCCTGATGACCAGTTCAATAGAGGTCTGTTATAATATAATATTTCTTACTAAGACTTGGCAGAGGCAGCATAAAAAATAGATTATACAGCACAGTGGAAAGGATACAGAGCAGTTTCGCCCACATCAGAATAATCCTTCAACTGCTACCTGTACCCAGCACATTTTACCCTGGAAAATGTTTCATCTGTCAACTTCTAATTTGTAAACCGAAATAATGCTGCTTCTCCCCTCAATTTCTCGCCTCTGCTTTTAAAATAAAGCTGCAGGACTGAAACTTGTGTTTTTAAAAGTAGTTTCCTCAAAACTTGTTTTGCAATTGCATTCTGCACTTATTTTCCTTAGCAGGTTTCGATTTATTGGCCTATTTTAACCCAGTTACAGAGAAGGATAGAGGTATCCAAGAGACTAAGTTTCTACAAGCTCTGTGAAAAATTGGTAGGAGTTTTAAAAAGTGAGAAGTGGCGAGAGCACCCACATTAAACATTTCCCACGTGAAAAGGAAGTGAGGTGTCAATATTTACCTCTGTGTTCACACTGATCTGGTGACTGACCAGTATGGACACACATACTTATTAACCAGGCGGACCATACTCTTTTAATAGATCATTAAACTTGATGAGCGGTCGAGCTGGGGCCCTGGCTGAAGAGGGACAGCTGAGGACCAGGAAAGCATTACAGAATGATAAACTTCAAAGGAAGCACAGGAAGGGCAAGAGTTACTGCGGCAAAATGCCAGGATCAAAGCAAAAGGGCTTTCGTTTTTACAGTTCATGGGAAAAAAAATGTTTTCTATCACCTGACGCAATGTTTCATGTTGAGTGAATGTTACTAATATTAAACAGTAACTCTGCAAGGCACCACACTTTAAAGACCCACACTAGCACTTCAAGAGATATGAGATATATGAGGCACCAACATCATGCCAGGTCAACAGGCTTCTAACATACAGATCAATTCAAATACCAGCTGGGCTACAAATATATGACATAACCTACATAATCTAAGGTTATTGCACACTGAAGACAGAGACTGATTTACTACTAACCTCTGCAGTCTTGGGCAGGACTTGGATTTCCTACCTACTGAAACTTAACTATGGATCAGATATCAATAAGTTCAGACAAGGATGGAGGTGCCAAACTAAATAAACAAACTTAAGTTTCTTGCTTTTTTCCTGAGCTCAGCATAACCATATATACAAAGTGTAGCGCTACGGCCCTTTGTATTTCTAGACTGCCCCCCTCCCAACCAAAAAAAAAAGCAAATAAAACTTCTGTAAGCAAATTTCTCTACTATCCTACATTATATATAAGGAAAATAGAGGAGGTTTTTGTCACTCGTCCAAGGTCACTACAGAAAATCTATGTAGTCTTATTTTAGAATGAAATTTCCCAGTTATTGATGGAAATGGCATTTTATATTGTCACAATCTTCCCTTCCAACTTGACATATTGGCTTATTTATACTGCAGGAGCTGCTCAGGGAACATAGTTTTCTACCTGTTGTGCATTCAACTTTTACTATGGACATTAGTTCTCCTTCTTGCTTATGAGAATATTATACTGTAATCCACAATTTTTACTCCCTATTAGGGCCATTACATTTAGTAACCTGCCAAGAAAGAAATTAGAAATTGCTTTTATGCAATGCTTGTCGCAAATCACTCCCAGCTGTTTCTTTTCACCTTTGTTACTCTTGTCATTTGAAGTTTCTTCAGAGGCTTTTAGGCTGCTTAGCAAGTTATTAGAAATTTTCCCTGTTAACATTAGCCTACTTTGTTCAAAATTTTAGGTCTTCCTTCCTCTCCTCCTGTAAATACACTAAATTGCCCTCATTCATCTAGGGCCCTATTTAACCTATGTTCACCTTCAAATATTGACTATTAATTTGTAGAGTCCTTTTCAACTAACTTTGTAGCCAGCCTACTATCATTTTCATCATGCTATGCTGATTTAGATATGTGTAGCTCATGTAAATACTGCTGACCTACTATTTTCCTATTCGCAAAGTCCATTATCCTAACAGGTAACAGTGACTATTTCTGAACATGTGCTCAAAGCAACTGAAAACATAAAGGGCAAAGGCATTAAACATTTCAGCCTCATTTATTTCACTCCTTATTTACTTATTAGCTTGGTTAAGCAACAGATTTACAGCTTCATCTTTTCA
>JAVCKT010037023.1:0-12585 GCA_032273925.1 Rhynchotus rufescens | reverse complement strand
CCCGTCCCTTCCCTTCCCTTCCCTTCCCGTCCCTTCCCATGCAAAGTGGCCAACACTTTTTTATTTTGACCTGCACAGCTATAATGAGATGTTTGCACTATTAGACATGTCTATCAGATGTTCAGATCTCTCTTCTAATACAAGCTAATGGCCAGATAGTACCATTGATTACTAAGCAGAACTGCCCATTGATTTCACTAGACTGTGTGTTAGAAAATCAATAAAATAATGTGGCCCAAATTTCACTATAAAAAAACCCTACAGCCTATTTTATTTGGAATATAACAGACCCTGTAGGGCAAACTCCATGGTGTTTTCTGTGTCAGGCTGCTTTATATGTTTGTTCATTGTGAACTGAACAAATGTGAAAGCCATTAGCATCCAAGTATGGAAAATAATGTAACACACACAGGGGTCTAATTTGCTGTCTCTTTCTGATTGTGTCATCAATTACAAATGTTGCTCTGCTGGTCTGGTATTTTTTTCCCATTCTCACTGGTATAAATGACTTCAGGATGTGTAGAAAAAGGGTTAATGTAGAAAGTCTATTTAAAGCTTTTTCTGGTAGTTTTAAAAAGGAGATGGCATTTTCTTTAACATGCTTCTGCTATATACCGTGTATTAGCTATAAGACCAAGATCAGCAACAAAACATCTGTCTTTTATGATGTGATACTGACATTATTCAATACCTAAAGAAAAAGAATGGTCCAGTGTTGAGAGTGTTAATCCTCTCATTTGCATAACCTAAGTTCTGTTCCCTATTTTTACTATTTGTGCTATTGTGTCATGCTGCACAAAACAATATGCTGTACAAATACTTGGCTAGCTCTGTTTGCATCTGTGTTTTGATGCTAGCAAGGATGTGAATTTGACTCCAACCCTTGGAGGCTGCATGACTTGTGGCCCATGTGATTACTACCCATGGATTTTTCCATCTTATCACTATAGACTTTCCTGTTTCAAGGCTGGCTTGAGTACCACTGCATGGTCCAACACCAACTTAGCAGTCTGCCTAAGCTTCTCTTTCTCAATTGTGAAATGCAACTAATAATAATTCACCATCTCACAGCGATACTAGGAAAAAAAAAGGCATTGAAGACAGTGAGACACTCTTACACCAAGCTAATAGGGGCTTTGGAAATCCTTGGAATATTTAAATATGTTAATTAGTTTTGTAAACTCAATATATCACTTTTTTCAATAAAAAATAGAGAGTCCTCACCTTTTTTCATGCAGAGTTTTGTTTGCCTCTATGAAGACCTCTAATTGCATTCTTCTCATGTGCTTTTCGATGAATAAATGAGTCTGAGTGGTACTGTTTTCAGGGCCTGAACTATGATCATCTGCCAACATTTTTTTTTTTTTTGCCAGACTGCTGTAGCTCTTACAATTCAGACTTGGGCTCCATCCCAAAGGCTGCAGTCTGACATTGATTTTTTAATTTTACCAAAAGAATGCTATTTTCTTGCAACAAGAAGATGCTGTGCCAACATCGGGTAGCAGTCAATCAAGTAAGAGTCTTCTCTTTGCATCCCCAATAGATGCAAAATATGCCAAAGAATAATTTAGTGGACTGAAGACCTAGAGACAAAGGCTAGCAGCCAGACTTCGTACATGCCAAAAGAAAGATAAGACTGAGTGTGATCTACTTTCCTTATGCTGTGTTTATCACTCTCCCAGGTAGAAAGGATAAGTGGCTTTGGGAGATTAGGAGCAGAAAGAGAGATTCCATGTTATTCAGGCATATAGTATACGAAAATCCAGTGCTCTGGATCTAACAACCTGGCAGGAGCTAAAACCATGGAGCTATTCCTGTCTCTCAGAAAGCCTTAAGCATTCATTGTGGATTGTATTCTTGTGGATTTGCTTTTGTCTTACCAGAAAGAGTTGTCAGAGCAGAGAAGTCAGACACAGTCATCCTAGAGAAAACAACTCTAAAGTAAAAATATGAGCAGCAGAGGCAGGAAGATGAGGTGATGACAGTGTGGAAGAGGTGCTTGGAGTAGAAAGAATGGTACCAGAACTTGTACGTATAAGTTGGAGGGGATATGATTCCTTGCATCATGCTTAGCAGAGTGAGGAGAGACAACCATTTATCCACAGGGACTTGGCAGTTTGCAGGCTACATCTGCTACAGTCCTATTGAACACAATTCCGATTAGTTTATAAACTTGTCCTTTGCCTTCACTCAAAGAGTAATCAACTGCAACATGGTACGGAAGATACAACCAAAGCATGGCATGAGATTTATTCATTGCAGTCAGTAAATACCTAAGGTGATGTACAGTTCCACACTTTGATGCTACTAATTAATCAGCGACTTAATTAAAAATCACCCCCTAGCAAAATATTTAAAATGTCTGTATCAATGTTGGAGGCTTCTTCTTATTCAATCTCAGACAATGAGTAAGTAAACTTAGCCTTAGGCTTAAAAAAGCAACATATTTTCTTAATATTATAGTCATTACTTGATGATAATTACTTTGTACAGTCCTGAATGAGTAGGACTTGTGATGCTTCTTTCTGGGCTGTCAAACATTAATCATCATGTTAGACTTCTAGGAAAGAGCAGGTGTCCATAAATGCATGATTATGGCACATCCTCCTTCTACCAGTATAATGCTGCTAGTATTATTGGAACTCCTTCTTTAGCATATCAGAGAACTATTTTAGGATGTTTAGAATGATATCAGGAGTTCCCGGGTTTGGGGTATCATTCTAAACTGTCCGCTCTGCGGTGCTGAAGAGCTTTCCAGTTTGAAGAAAACATCCTCATAATATCTTTCAAATGGAAAATATTGTTTTATTTATATATATATATATATTTATCCTTTCCCGCTTTGAGGAAATCTCACGAGAGATTATACCAGTTTTTGCCCTATATCAAAATCAACAAGAAATATTACTGAATTGCCCCCAGGAATGTCAAAGCATTTGGTAAAACCTGGAAGAAACTTGTAAGGTGTAAACAGGAACATTTCTGTGGGATAGTGGAGATAGCACGGAGGTGGTGACAGTTCACTTTTTAATTATAGTTTTTTGTTAAAAAAAATCTTGGTCAAAGAGATCTCTGGCAATCAAAACACTCCTTTTTACTCTTACAGTAGGGTTCAGAAAGCAAATGATAGGCAGCAAAGCCTTACAGATAAATATGTGTGACATTTACAGTGGCTGGCTCACCTTGTATTTCCTTTCACTGGTTTGAAGCTCACATTTGTTGCTGTTTACAAAGATCTTTTTGTCCCTCTACTTTTTTTTAATATGAAGACACTTTGAGCATACAACCTAAATCTATTGCTTTGTTTGTTATGAGTTGGCCCCATGTGGGAAGGTTTATGCTTTTGATGTTTCCTAACAGTGACAAAATCAAGCCCTTGATCTAAGAACTTTCTTTTAACATAGTGTCTCATTTAACTGGGGTCTTAAGTGAGGACATTGCCTCTAGTAAAAAAAGCCAGCAGTCATTTTAAAAGATGACCTCTTCCTCTTTATGCGAGATCAAATAAAAAGAAGAATGTTTTTCCTACTTCTACCATCAAAATCCCAATACCGAATTCAACTCTAGAGATGGTATCAACCTGAAAACTTTATATGGACACAGTCCTGGCTTTTTTCTGCCTTCCTCCTTTTCACCTTTCACCAAGTCACTACAGGTGAAAGCTGCTGCCTCACAATTTCTTTTTTTCCTGCAACTGCCACGCTTATTTTCAAATGCATCTTGGACTGTGTCTTCCCTAGGGAATGGCCTTTCCTCTGCTAGCACAAAGCACATTGCTTGGCAGCTGTCTTTTTGATTTAGAGGGAAAAAATCCCTTGTCTGATGTACAACTTTGATTTCCTACTAATTAGAATTACAGTGTGGGAGCTCATCACTCCTCCTACACTCCACCCCGCTGAGGTTCAAGGCTCCTTTGAAATATTTCTACTCCCTGCTGTGTTAAATTGAGGAGAAGTCCTTGTTGCTGTTTACACAGTACCCCTAAATTGACAAGATATCTAGAAGCGTGTGAGCTACTTTAAAACATGAAGCAGTGAAGCATGAACTGTGGTAATATAGAATGCATATTGTATTGCATGCAATACATGGCTTTCATTTACCCTTGTATGGAATACAAATGTTCTTACTTTTCTGTCTTTCAAAGCTCTTTTTTTTTTTTTTTTTTTTTTTTCTGTCTTACAACAAAGGACAGGGAAACGACAAGCAATGCTAAGGTCAATAATAATTTTTCACTTATGTGTTAGTTTTGAAGAAGTGAACTGTAATGACATTAGTGCCACTAAACTGGAATTACTCCACATGCAAAGCATAGAAACTTTTCCCATGGCAAAGACTGGAATCCATCCTGTATCCTATTGAATGGATATAGGAGCAGAAATGCAAATAAAAAGGAAACAGCTCTCCAAGACATGTCATATTTTTGAAGTTTGAGCCTTGGAACAGGAATTTTTTTTTTTTCGATAGAAGGACACTACTAGAAATCCATATTTAGGAAAAAAAAAATATATATTATTTCATCTTACTCCCATAAATCTTCAGTTTTACACTTTAGACCAAAATTAAAAATGACATCAGCTCTCCAATGGGCTTCCAGAGAGTGTTTCCCTCCCCATATTTCCGTTCCTGCCTCTCCAGGGTGAGAGTGAGCCAGGCAGGCTGTAGGTAAAACATTCAGTTCCTGCTTTCTCCCTAAAGACTGTGATGCTTAGCTCTAAGTACACTTTTATCTGCATACACAAAATGTTGGCAAAAAGAGCCATCCATGGAGGGGCCATGCATGTCTTCAGAATATCACAAACAGAAAACAGCTCATGGCCATGGTTACGGGCTGCCAAGGTTAATCTTATTAGAAGAAGCCCAGAAGTGTGATAGCAAAGGTTACCATCTTGGCATATGGGTACAAAGCACATTAGACCCGTACTAGTGTGTACCTCAGAATATTCCCTTTTGCCTGATGTCATTTTAGGGCTGGGCCCAGGAACTAATTATTTTGGTGAGACAGAGAGTCCGGTACCGTTATTAATATCACATATGAACAAACAGTCATTGTTAAGCTGGATGGATGTTTACTTTAAAACAAAATACTGATTTGGAAGATATCTAACTAGTCTTGCCTGCGTTGTACATGCACCACTCTGCTTCACCGTGCAGAGCAGCCAGATCAACATGCCACAAGGAAGGAAATAAAAGCACTGAGGTTTGTTAATCACTCATTTTCTACAGAGTATCAGCACTGTGCTATTTAGCACAGTCACTTTTCTTATTTTGACATGTTTGAGAAAATTCACAGCATCTAATTGGCCTTCAAACTCCCACTTCTACCTATGTGGTTTGTTAATCTGTCATTAGTACACATGGGATGTAAAAGGAAACTTAGCTCAGGAGTATTGACTGGCTCAAGAGCTGCTAAAAGGTTTCTTCTTGCACTCTAAGTGCCTTTCTTCATCCTTTCTCTTTTTTTTTTTTCCCCCTACAAAATAGAAAGCAAATCTTTGTGCTTCCTATGGGAGCCTGACTCCCATAGCCTTAATGACTTCATCCCACTGAAGTATCAAAGATTGACATTTTTTTATTAAACAATTATTCCATTTCTCCTGGCTGCAGCAATCATATTCCAGGCTTTTGTTGGTATTACTGAGTGACATGGGGGATAATTACACTGCTCGTTGATGTACACAGGTTTCTGGATGCTTCTGAGGATCCTGGAGGCATGAAGTGCTGCCTACTGACTACAGTGCAGATTCAGGGTATTTACTACAGAAGGAACAGTTACACTACTTTGTTTCAACTTCAAATATTCCCATTTTTTGTGAAGATTTTCTTCTTCACTGAATAATTCTACACTGACAGGAGACAAATAATGCCAGGCAAAGATAATGTACCTTTTTTGGCATATATGTAGGATATATAGAAATGAAAGCATTAAATTTTGTACTGATTTTGACTTCTAAGATGCTAGTTAAATTCAGTGGCACGTGCCCATGTGTGAGTGGAATTTATAGAAGTATTGTTTTTTGTTTAGCAATTGTATCCGGAACATAAAATAAAATAAAATAAAATAAAATAAAATAAAATAAAATAAAATAAAATAAAATAAAATAAAATAAAGTAAAATAAAGTAAAATAAAATAAGATGAAATAAAATAATGTTATAAAATAATAAAACAAAACAAAACAAAACAAAACCATAAGGTTAATTTTAGGCCTTGCAGAGAGAAGGAATTCATGCAAAGTACACAATAAACCTATCAGCAAACAGTCTCCAAACTAGCTCTATGAAATTCTAGAGAAGTTCTCAGTGTGTGAGGAACTCAGGATGAACAGAGTGCAGAGCAAGACTCAGACCACATGCCTAAGTTTGAACTTGTATGTCAGATTCAGAAGTCTTTTTAGTCCTGTGATGTACCTTTTTCAAGTATCTTATTTTATTTTGAGCATCTCTTTGTAGGAGTGCTCTGAATGATCTTTCAATGCTGGTGCTGTGAAACTTAGCACAAAACATTGAAGCAATGGGCACCTTTTACTGAGGAGGGAGATTAAAGACTTGAGACAACCTGATCTTCTGTACTATTTGGGAAGTGTAAATTAGATTCCTGCACATTTTGGGGTGCTTGGTAACATGTTCAGGCCTTAGGGAGGAACAAATTTACATATCAGGCTCTTTAATTAAAGGCTGGTGCACAGCAGCCCCTCTTTACAGCCAATAATGGGTCATTTGAACAAACTGGGCTATAATTTGCATTAGTATGTTATCCTTGCTCTGTAATTAAGTGCTCCAAGAGTGGGGAAATGCCACATTCTGGATGGGATTAATTCAGATATCATTCATTTCTGACAAAGCATTGCCTAATTCATCATTCTGTGATTAATATCTAGACATTCTACATGCTTCAGTAAAAATTCTCATAAACTATCTTCCAGGGATATAATAAAAAAAGGTTAAAAAAAAAAGAGGTCTAAAACTCTAACTCTTGTGTCAGATGTGTATGACACAAAGATCTGTTCATCTACACAGGTTTTCAAATGCTCTTGGTCTATATACCTTAATAAAAGCTTTTTGAAGTACATATAATTATCTCATATTTATATATTTGTATTAAAATATTTAAATGAAAGCAACAATAAATTGATTATAACTAGTGTCTAAGCATTGTTAATATTTAAGTAAAAATAAACAATACAGATATATTATCAAGATTAATTTAGCTAATTAAAAAAATTAGACTAAGTAATTGAAAAGGTGCTTGAGCAAATTAATTTATATTAGAAATAAATATTCATGGTGAGTGCTGAAAAAGATGATCTTCATTTCATTATGAGTAAAGCTAGATACCCTTTCTAAAGTTAAGCAGGTATTTTACATATATCTTTTAAATTATTCAAGTCATATTATTAGCTAAAGACTAAATCACAGCTTAGAATCAATTATAATCCTTCTTTCTATTTTTTACCTTCTACTTCCATCAACCAGATATGTAATTTATAAGAGAATGTTCTCAATACAAAAATGAATTTATTCATTATTATTTACCAAAAATTGTATATGTATGCATTTCAGCGAGTATTTGGATAAAACTATTTAAATCAGGAAGATTTCTTCAAAATCCTTGCCTGCAGCAGCTTTAATTCCTGCAGTCACACAGTAAGGCACACTATATTTTCACATCTTAAAATCAGTAATGCTGCTATGTCTCTTAGTTAGCAAAATAAAAGAGGAAAAAAGAAAAATTAAATATTGTGTATTTATGATATTTTAAAGATATTTTCCTTTCTAGAGGTGGGACATTTTAGAATATGAGACCGCTGATTTACCTGAAGATAGAAGATAGAACTGTTCCTGTCCTTCTCCTTTCTTTCTACAGCTTACAGACATATATTTCACTATGACATCCTTTCCAAGACATCAGTTTCCCTAAAATGACATGAATCTGGCTGATAAGTATGGATTAAATCAGTGCTAGTGGACAAAAATTTAGAGACATTTAATTTAAATCAACTGTTTAGTTAGTAGTGAATGCAGAATGTAAACCTGCAACATGCCAACATCATTTTAAAATATCATGTTGCTTGAGGTGATTTTTGAGGATATTGGCATGGTATTGTATGCATAGTATTTGGTCAATATAAGGGAACCGCTTGTATAAGATCTGAAGGTTAGGTTGTATTTATGGAAAGTTAGAATAAATTACATGGTGGTTGCAAGGGGTACTTAGTGACAATCATCCATTGTATATTTGGTTATAAGTGAAATTATCCCCCTGCCCTAGTTTAACCTACTGATGAGTTTCAGCATCTTCAGTTTCTATTCTACTTAAAAATAGAACAGCTTGAAATACAGTCTGTAAAGCAAGCCCAAATTTGGCATTTTTTCCCCTAAAGTCTTCTGAAATATAACCACAAGCAATATTCCACTTCCCTTTTTTTAACTCTTGATATCAATAGAAAAGAGATTATTCTTACTCTTATTCTTACTCTTGTCTTGACATTATGGAATCAGAAGGCGCTTGCATCATGAAAGGTTTCACCATTTGGAAATGTAATCTTATTCTTCCTGTTTTGAGTGACAAAATTGCCAGAATTGCCCATATAAATCCATATATATATGACTATGCTTTGTGTGCATACTATGAGAAATGAAAGAAATTCTTTGAAAATCTATTTTATATATATATATGAAAAGGGAGTTTTCTTTCCCCCCACTTTTTTTTTTTTTTAAACTGTTTGTTATAGTAAAGGAAATAGGACTATAATAGCTTGGAGAACAAATCTGCAATTTTCAAACAAATTTGTAAAGTATATAAAGCAATAAAGAACAATGGGCTATGGGTATGAATGTGTGTCATAAGAAAGAATACATTTAGTTCCAAAGTGAAACAGAGTCTTAATTTTATGTAGTTTAACTGAAAATGTGTAACATCAATGTACAGAAAGAATATGTTAAAAAAAAGATGGATTGGTTGTTAGGTGATCAAAATGCAGACTGTCAGACATTGCCAATGGCCAAATTACTGTGACATGCAAATGGCTGAAGTCATACATTACTTATGCTGACTTATGGCTATGAAATAAGGAAAGATGATTATTAGCAAAGATTCAAATAGCTGAGTGATACAAAATGGACAGCTTGTCATATTGACGGAGACTAATGAGTTTATAGCTGAACAGAATAGAAGATTATAATGAGAGGAGAACTCAGAATGCATAATGCTGTGTAGTAAAAGGAAAGATAATGACTAGTGTAACAGGACAGGGGCTTGTCGCATATATTGCCTTCTTCCACTTTGCAGAACATCTGCTGACAAAGCAAGCTGGACTTCAGAGACCAAGTCTATGCTGGCTTCCTAATGTATTAGAGCTTGCAGTAGAAACAATTATGAGCTATATATATTTTGTCAGAGATAGTTTTCCTTATTCAAAGTACATAAAAGTAATTGGGTTACTGCAACTGGGTGAATAAAGATATCTCAGTTAAGCTGTAGTAACTGAATGTGGATAAGCACCTTGCCAATAGTAAATGCAATGTCAGACCCACTTTCAGTGCAGTGTGCCAGTTGATAAAATGTGCTCCAGCAGCCCACATGTGCTTTTAAAAATCTTTCCACAATGTCAGTGTTGCCACATACCATCATTTTATCACAAGTCTTCGTTATTTTTCTTGCAGGTTTTCATTTTCTAGTTACTTGTTACTTGCACAAGAATATACCATGTTCTGCTGTATAGAAGGAACTAGCAGAATTTAGGAGAAGTATTTTAAGATAACCTATTTTAATGGATGAGAAAACGCTAAAAGAAAGTTCTAGTTATCATATGGCACCAAAAGTGTTTTTCATCTAGATAAAACTGGTTATATATATGGTGACTATGGAAGGAAAGGAAGAGCAGAGAGGTCATGTTATGCTCCCAAATCCTTAAGAATAATATATTGCCATAACAGGTTAAATAACCTGTAAATTGAATTGAATGAAAAGATAAGGCTTAACTCCTTGGCTTTGTAGCTACAAGGAACTAAGCACCCCTAACTTTCTGCCTTTTAGAGAATTCTACCACCCACTTTCCTCATCTGTCAGTAGTAACTGACTGTCCTGACTATGCTTGTGCATGATGAAGACTTCCTCATATTGTTGCTTCTTTGTAGAAGTCTTTACAGAGGAGATATTCAAAATCGAAGTAACTGTAGGAGAGGTCATGGAATTAGCTATCAAAATGACTAGTGACAACCTGCAGGGACCAGATAATGTTTAGTTAGAGAATTTATTGGAGTTCTTTGTAAGAGTCAACAAGCATAAGGATAAAGCTGAACTGATTGATATAATCTATTTGGATTTAGATATTAAGCAGCCATGCATAAAAAAATAAAAAAGGTCATAACTTGGATAAATAATAGGAGTACATAGTCAGTTCTTTCCATGAAGGGAGGTCAGGAGCAGAATTCCACAGAGATATGAGCAGAGGATTGTTCTGCTTAATATAGTCACCAATGACCTGCATAGCAGGGTGAACAATGATGTAAGAAAGTAGAATGATGAAACTAAATTATTCAGGGTTGTATGAGATTCTGCAAAGAATTGCAGAAGGGCTGTATAAGATAACTAATAGAGCAATAAAATGGCAGATGAAATCCTGCCTACTTAAGCAAGGAGCAAAAGAAACGACAATCCTACTTTCATATACAAATGATGTGCAGTGAGCTGACCATCCATTCAGGAGCAAGGCTTCGTGGCTGAGAGAGATATTTCCATTGAAATGTCAGACGATACTCAGCAGCTGTCATAAAGCAAATGTTAGGAATTATTAAAAAAGTAATAGAGGGCAAAACAGAGTTCACTGTCCCTCTATATAAATTAATGATTTGACCCATATCCTAAGACATTTTATGAAGACTTGGTCTTCTCATCTCAAATGCATTAAGTAAAACTTAAAAAAGTTCAGAGAAAGGTGGCAAGAGTGATCAGGGGTCTATAACACCTTCTATACAAGGAACCTTTAAGTAAGGTAGTATTCTTCTATCTGGAAAAGAGATGACAAGGGGGCAAGATGTGCTAAAACTTTACAAAATGATGAAGAGTAAGTGTGGAGGTTGAAGAGAGTGTTTTTCTTCAGAGTCTGTTGAAGAACAAGAAAGCCTGAAACTCATAGAAATCACTTTTTGTTTCTTTAAGACACCTGAGGGAAGATAGCTGTTCACAGAATGCAGGCGGCCTGAAGGCGTTCTTCTGGCAGGCTATTTTGAATGCTGAAAATTCAAAATATATGGATGAAAATAAATATATGGATGAAAATATATGGATGTGAGCGGACAGTGAACAAGTCAAAGAAATCCACTGAGGGTTACTAAATACAGAAAAAACTTTCTCTGACTCAGCAAATCTTTGAGCTGGAAATACCCAGAGGAAAGGAGAATGTTAGTTAGGGAGAAGCAGCAAATGCTGTTACTCTTCTAGTTCTAATTGTGTCCACCAGATTTGTGCCCCGCATTGGGATCAGGTTACTGGAGTAGCCACTCAACTGGCCTGAACTAATAGAGATATTCTTACATTCTTGCATTCCCTTTCAACCAAGTTTCCTCATCAGGACACCAACTGGTGCGTTCCAAAGCTGAATTTCAATACAGGCAGCGAGGAGGAGGTAGGAGTTAGGTTATAAGCATGAAATAAGGAATAAACTAAGAAGAGAGTTTATATATGCCCAGTGACACTGTTCAAGTGCATACGGAGATGTAGAACATTTTTGCATGCCATCTCACCCTTCTACTCTGTTTATAAAAGCTTGCTATGGGCTTAGAAAAGGACAAATGACACTTGAAGAGACAGAGTGCAGATGGAAGGAGGCTGATCAGTGGTATGCAGTACAAGTATGTAGATACATATACAAAGAGCTATCCACCTGCCTGTTTGGTTTCTGGTAAAGCCCAAGCACTTGTGACTGTAAGTAGGCAGCTATTACAAACTTTGACGATGCTGACTACATATGTACCCTGGTTACCATGAACATGAAATTTCATTGCAACATTGTTTTCATGTGTTTTTGCCTATTTAGTCTCATCATTACAATCTATAAAAGTAAAGCCTCTGAATATACATATTTTTCATATGAGATAAAATGAATGTTATGATTTTGTTTTGTTCCTTGTTGTTTTGTCCATCCCAGATTTACGATAGCTGATATGTAAACCCGGCAGGCTGGTACACATGGTAGCTTATATTCATGACTGGCCAAAGAATGGAATAGCTAGGCTATTTCCAGCTTGAAATAAGTTGCTTTATCTAGGATTCATGGAGGAGGTGGGGTAACAGGTGCTCTCCTAGAAAAAATATCAGATTCATACTATTATACTAGTTTATTAGTATGTGTTATTGACAAAGGACAATTCCTGCGGTCTTTTGTAGAAAGTATTTGTGTATGAATCTACTTTAAACATATATAGTGGTTTATGATAGGAGATGCAATTAATCTAGAAAAGTATTGCAACATTAATTATTAAAGACTCCAAGAATAGTCTTGAAGTTAAAGAATGATGCTCAGGACACACTTAATCAACGACACTATCTCTGGATCTGTTCTTGATATCATAGTTAAGAAATTTAT
>JAVCKT010037022.1:0-25939 GCA_032273925.1 Rhynchotus rufescens | reverse complement strand
CCCGAGTCAACTGTGTATGGTGACGTGGACCTAAGCAACAAAATCAATGAGATGAAAACCTTCAATAGTCCAAATCTAAAGGACGGAAGATTTGTCAGCCAGCCTGGGCAACCCACTCCTTATGCCACCACTCAACTCATCCAGTCAAATATCAGCAATAATGTTAACAATGGCAGCGGGGATTCGAATGAGAAACACTGGAAACCCTCTGTTCAGCAAAAGCAAGAGGTTGCACCCATACAGTACAACATTATGGAGCAAAACAAATTAAACAAAGGTGAAGAGCTTTTAGCTTGTTTCTCCTCTTTAGGCATCAGAGGAGTTGTGACCTTCTGGTGCTGGGAGTCCAAGGCTTTCAGGATTAGCACGTACAGACTTCTGTGGTGCTCTAGATTTAGAAATTCACAGTTAACAGTGTCAAAGAGTTAATTAGTAGCACAATAACCTTCAGAGATTGAATTTATTATACCAAATAGCAATCTGTATCTTTAAAAAGAATTAAATAAAATATATTTCCTCTGGATTTGAGGTTAATTTAAATTTAATAGTAGTTGAGGGATTGGTTAGGACAGAGACAAGATATTTTATTCATAAGCCAGATGCATGGTAGTCACATTATATTCTACCTTAAATTTTAAGTAGGTCAACCCACTCTTCCCAGTCGTGGATGGAGACTAATTAAATCTACATGTTCATGTAAACGAATGAAATTTTGCATATCAGACTCTGTAAAATTGTATTGTGTCGTACACTGGGGAGAGAAATGGAGCCATCCAATTCATTGCAGACATGTTCTTAGCAAGCCTCCGATTCACATATTCAGAGGCAATTCCACTGCACATGATTTTGGGAAACTAAATTCCTTTGTTACCCTGCCTGAAGTCTGTGAATCCAGAAGCTAAAAATAAATTGATTTCGGTGTTAACGTGAAACATCAGAATGTACTTTGGTGGCCCTGGGGGCATGTTTCGTTAATATAATGTGTGGGAGTTCGAAGAAATAGGTATGTGATTTCTTGCTAGTCCTCCAGGCTACCATGCAACCTCTTTTAATAACCTGATTTGCAAAACAGTATCCCTAGGAACTGGACCCATTCTAACTTTGAACTTTTTGAATGGATTATCGTAGCTCAGATGATCTCATAATGATAAGTTACCCAGTAAAATGACACATTTCATTGCAAGAATGTTGACTTCTTTACCGGACCTGTCTACCCACAGAGGAGTTCAAAGGGCAACATAAAATGTGACACTTGCCTTTGACATAAACAAGTCAAGAGAAAATTCAATTTTTGTGGCTCCTTACTGGAGGGTGAAAGCTTTATTTTTCTTGTAATTATGTTTTCTTTTGTGAACTGTGTATTACATATCTGTTTTGGATAAAACGTGTTTGGTTATTGTGCCCTGGAAGACACTACATCTTTCAAATTGTCTGTATTACAGCTGCATATTCTCTAGCATATTGTAGTGTACAAAGGCCCCCTTAAAGCATTGTCTGCTGACAGTCATATATACATATTTCAGAGTGTTGATTTATTGTTTATCCTCTGTGTAAACATATGTGGTATGCAGGGCTTCACCATGGCCTATGGAATGCAGCTAGTCTGAGAAACCATTAGAGAATATGCTCTGGTGTGGAATTTATCATTTTGCTCTTTTTCCCATGCTTACATTATTGCAAACATTGCTGCAGCAGATGGGGACTGGATTCTTAGTTTTGTTTATTTTTATTTTGCTTTTCTATTTTATGAGTCAATATTCTGATCTTGGTTTTCTCATTTCCTAAGTCAAAACCATCTTGCTGAAAATTATACCTATAGCTTTTGTAATGAGAAATAACCATTTGATGCGTTACATGGTGTGCTTCACTGTCACTACTTTATGTCCATGGTTCTGTTTATGACTCAGTTTTGTTTGCTATATGAAGAGCAACACAGCTCCTTTCTGTTCTCTGTAAATTATAAATACTTCTTGGCATGAAAGTACTGTATTGTCATATGAGTATTTTACTCCTGTTATTGTTTTGCATATTTGGTTGCCAAATTTTGGGTGTTGGAGAGATAAGTTATTGTAATGGCCATCAGCAAAAAAAAAAAAAAAAAAAAAACTAAAAAACTATCTAACTGAGACGCTGAACCAACTAAAACAAGACCTGCTCTTGAAAACTGGATTTAGGAGAGCCAAACTGTTGCTCCAGCAGATCACTCAGCCCTTGCAGGCTGACTCTCATGTAGGGTTGTCACCTTTGAAACTCAGAAAGTAGCTACTAGAGCCAACTGGCTGTCCTGCATGCATAAATTAAGCAGAATCCATGGAAAAAACTGTCAAGGTGACATTATTCACATGCAGAATGTTCACACAGGTCATATACATCCTTTGAGACTAAATCATTGTGAAGGCACTGTAACCATCCTCCACAGAGGATTATATTTGCTGTGGAGCTACTAAGTTCCCGGGATTCTCCCTAAACTTTTGCTTAGAGGCAAGATACAAGTAAAATGTAAGGGGTTTCCTTTCAGAAAGTCAATTTATTTCTTCCTTACTATTTTCAGGAGGTCTTTGTGTTATAAATCAGGTATATAAAAGTCTCGCTTTTTCAGGAGGGTGACACTAACTATACTATTAAACTTGCAGATTACCGGGTAAATGACAACATTGCTCCAACTATTCCATACAACCAAGCATATGACCAGAATACAGGTGGATCCTACAACAGCTCGGATCGAGGCAGTAGTACCTCTGGTGAGTGTGTCATGCATTTTTCAAGCTGTAGTTCTCTTTTTTGTTTGACTTATAGCCATAGTTAGCACCAGTTCCTTCACTTACAGAAGGGATAGGGAGTGGGACCCACTAAAAATAATGTAGCACAGATTTGTTAAACAGCATAAAATCTGGCCAAATGGATATCTTTATTTCTTTTGCATCCTCATGGTTGCTTAGTATCATCTACATATGATCTATAAATTATTTAGTTAATTGCTTGGTCAAGATTAGGAAGAAAGAGCAAATTAGGTAGATCTCCAAATATTAATGCCCTACTGTTTAATAGTATGATATCCAAATAAAGAAATCACAGAAATTCCTTCTCAGCTGTCACAGTTTTAATTTGCACATTACTTTCCTGGTACCTTATTAACTTCTTTTCCATCTGTTGGCTCTACTCACCTAAGACAATCTTATTCTTAGAAGTGCTGTGATATCTAACAGAACTACAAGAAATTTTTCATTTTTGAATGTAATCCCTTACATTTTATGATGAAAAGTAGCATGCTTTCTTCCTTTCTTTTTATAGTCTAAAAATCTTTTGTAAAAGTCTAATGTTTTTGTGCCTGAGAGTCTGACCAAGGCAGTGAAATTGTGCTTTGTGCTTTTGAACACAAAGCCAGGTTTAATTCAGAAGTTATTACTTCTTATATGAGCAAAACCTGTTAATAACTTTCAAGTATGGTCTTGATAGAGGTGTGTGATATGTTCAGAAGTTACATGCAGGCTTGGTCTGGGGCTTTACCATAAGCCTGATATTCAGCCCATGTTTACCTGCATGAAGCTGATTATAAGGTGCTTTATGGATCAGTCACAATCTTCCTGGACTTTACTTTTGCTAACCAAGACCAGAGCTCTTCTTTTTTCTTTCTGTTCTGCTGTCTCCTTTGGTAGCTTATTTGCCTTAATCCTAACCTGCACTCTATCTTAACTGTGGAAGAGACATAGACATGTAAATGAGTCCACTATTCCTTGAGGTGACCTGAATTCTCAGTTACTGAGGTGAAATGAGTGAAGGCGCTTGGTTCTCCCAGGTGCTCAGGGGAGGTTCTTCTGGGAGCCAGTCTTGTGCCCATTCCAAGGTCTACAGCACCAGGATATGGTGCTGAGCCTCCACTCAACGGCATTTGGATCTGAAATGCAGTGTGGAACATCTCAAGGGGTATGAACCTATGCCAATTAAAAATGAGAAGGTATTATTTTCCATGCCAACACCTATTATGGTTATTCATAACTCTAACAAATTATAGTGCTAATCAAGGTTTCCAGCAGGAAGGATGCAAAGTGACTAGAGTGATAAATTGTGCTGGTCCTAGCACATACCTTGATGCTTAGGGAACAGAATGTAGATGATGGGCTGCTTGGGATAGTTAAGGTCTTGCCTGAAATACCAAGATACCAAAAAAATAACTGTACATAGCTAAAATATACTGATATCTGGCAATTAGTGTGGGACAATAAGACTAATGTCTTTGAGAATGGAAAATCTGAGGGAGCAGGAGTGAGAAAACAAGTTTCTTAAGCCTCACTGCAACACCTTTAGTTATGTGGACACCTTAACTGTGCTAATATAAAACTGTGTCTCAGTTGAAGAGATAATTGTAAATTACTTTAAAACCTGCTCAGAAATACAGTGGCTTTACCTACATGTAAGGAACTAATAATAAGAAAGAAAGAGTAACAGGTATACAAATGAACGGTTGTAGAGGCCATTCTGATCACAACCGTGTCCAAAGTTAAATTTTAGAGTGACTGAATAACTGGTCTGATTCAAAGTTATTGGAATCGTTAAGGCTGCATTGTTCTATTATGAGCTGTAATTTCCCAGTAATAGTAGTTGAAAACATTTGTGCCATACTTCATCAATTTTCTTTTTCTTTCTTTCCTTTTTTTTTTTTTTTTTTTTGTTATTTTAGTTCTTCCAGCAATTATTTTCGGCTGCACCTGCCATTTAGACTAAAACTAGTAATTTCATTGTGCCTAAAACATTTCAGTGGACAAGTACAAATTACATATATTCAGTAACTTAATGCAACAATGGAACTTTAATAGATCATATCTGTATCATATTGTATTTTAGGTTCCAGCAATTAAATAATAGAAATGCACTTTGGAAATTATGTCTACAGCTCATTTGTTTTAGATAGTAATCTATAATGTAATTAATAGAAGTAGGAAGCTCACTGTTAATGACATTGCTTGTAAAATTCATTTGTGGTTTTACTGCATTTTGACTATATATTAACATTTCAAGTTATGTATCCTGTATGCTTCTTTCCTTGCTATAGTAAAGTTTCTAGTTAAAATCAAATTTAGTACACAGAATGTTTACTAATTTTGTGAAGAAGCTGTAAGTGGATGTAACAAGGAGAGATGCCAGTTTATTCCCACTCAAGACAGCAGGGAATTCTAGAGAATCCAGAAGGGGCTAGATGAGGCTGTGGTTATTTTGTTTTTGAAAGGGTAAATGGTGAAGATATTTTTAAAAAATAAAAATGTGCATTGCTTTTTATTTGTAGGAAGTCAAGGGCACAAGAAGGGTGCTCGTACTCCAAAGGCTCCCAAGCAAGCTGGCATGAACTGGGCCGATCTCCTTCCACCCCCTCCTGCACATCCCCCTCCCCATAGCAATAGTGAAGATTACAGCCTTTCAGTGGATGAGAGGTAAGAAACATGAATACATCACCCAAGTCTGACTTGACTGGCTAGATAATTGAACATTAATTTGCCCTACAAACTGGCAGTGAGACCTTCCTTCAGCCTTTCTGGTGCTCCTCAGCTGGCTGCATTGTCACTCATTAGAGAGATTGCTGAGTGACAGGGGTGCAGCAGTCAGTGCATCCTAACTAAGCTGTTTCCAAGAGCACAAATAACAAAGGTGGTTTTGTTTTGTTTTGTTTTGTTTTCTGGGCTATTTATACATATATCAGCTATGCTAATAACACGGTAAAAATTTAAGTCCTTATTTTCTTAAAAAATCAATTTTAGCTATGACCAGGAAATCCCTTGTCCCGTCCCACCTGCAAGGATGTATCTGCAGCAGGATGAGCTAGAGGAAGAGGAAGAAGATGAGCGAGGTCCAACTCCACCCGTTCGAGGAGCAGCTTCCTCTCCCGCCGCTGTCTCCTATAGCCACCAGTCAACTGCCACCCTCACCCCCTCTCCCCAGGAAGAACTGCAGCCCATGTTACAGGACTGTCAGGAGGAGCTGGGACACATACAACACCAAGCCGACCGGAGGTGTGTCAATGCAAATGTAGAGAGCCAGATGTGACCGAGGTCATCCTGGCCCCACTGCCAATTCTTGCTGAATTCAGTGAGGCCAAGGTTCTCCCCGGTGCCTTTAGTCGTGTCGATATTTAACGTGACGATCTGGGACGCGAGAACTGTTTGGAACCGTGGAAATACGTAATTAAGTTGCCTGATTATGATACCAGGGAAAGAAATGCAGTATATCACTTTATGCTACGTACAGTGCTGACACAAGTTAAATTCACAGTCGTCAGGATATTAAAGTGCTATCGTTAACACAGCTTACCATATAATTACAGTTCCATTGTTTCCAATAGATTTACTGCATTATTACCATAAAATAGCATGCATTATTTCACAGTAACTGTGCAATTAACTTGTCACCAATATGTATGAATATATATAAATATATAATTTATATAACCTATAGATTTTTCTCCTCTCATAAATCCTAATACAGTAAATTATTACTTTCAAATTTTCTTAACATTTCCACCTACCCTCATTTAAAGAAATGACCAACATTAATAAAGACAGATACTCGTTACATGGAAATTTTGTTTCTTCCCTGAGTTGCTTTTAGTGGAAACTATTTTGCATATACTCTCTCACAGCTTCTGTTCCATAAAATAGTGAATTCTGAATGAGGCTTTTTATGCATGATCTCTACTTGTCTTGTCTTTTTGTTAAGATCATACAGGTTTTGCATCCAGAAATATATCGCTTTTGTTCCTTTCTTCATTTTTTTAAGATATTTTCATTAACAACTTGCCTGTAATATTCCAGACATGCTTTTCTATTTTTAGAAAAGCTGATGGTGATTTCATGAATTCAGTGTCTACTGTATAGATGAGATTTAGAATTTATTAATATAAACTGGACAGTATGGATTTATTTTCCAGATTTTTTTGAAAAGTTAGTTCATTTTTGAGTCTTCTTTTTGTAAGTATACAGTAGTCATCTAATCTGATTGTTTTGCAAGATCTTATATCTGCCTTTAGTTTTACTCCCCACCTCACCTTTGTCTGCTTTATGTTATATTTCTTTATTCTTTCCAGTAGCGTTTGCTGTACTGTGTATCTTTTTCTCTTCTTTTAGCTTCCTGACTCTTTATAATCACTGTTTTTCTTAGTGGGTGGCTAATAATATTTTCTGTAATTTTGATTGGCCCTAATGTGCCAGGGCACAGAAGAGCTCATTTTAAGCGCTTTCAGTTTTCAAGGGTTATACAGAGGTCAGACTTGCTGGACACTAATGGAAAAGGGAAATGCTAAGTGAACAACCTGTTATGAGTGACCTCGGACACCGTGTGCTGGAGAGTGTGAGATGAATACTGATACACAGGTTGGAGGAGGCCTTGGTGCAGACAAATGAAAATTCACAGAGCCATCCAGCAACAGCTGGGAAAGTAGGACGTTCTTTCAACACGGTCATGGCTGTTCAGCATAAATATCATCAAATATAGTTGAAGAAGACTGAGTTTTGTCTGGAATGGCATTGTGATTTATACTCCTAGGGCATACAGCTTAATCATTGAGTAGATGGAAAAAAATGTATTATTTTATTATTCCTGGCATTGTTAAGTCTAGCTTTTATCACACTCTCAGAATGGTTAGTGACTAAATTTGTCCTTCTTATTTACTTTTCTAACACTGTTTCTTGTTTCTGTGCTACATCCATCTCTTCAGTTAAAAAGGATTCACACGGTTCTATCTCCCTGCTCAGCAAGGCTTGACTGACTACCTCTTTCATTAACGGTGTTGATATGACCCATGGCATTGCTCTTTAGGAGTGGGATGTGCTGTGCTCAGCAACTGTAGTCCATTCTGGGAGATAGTTTCTGTTTCAAATACTCTGGGACAATCCTTTTCAGTTAAGAAGACACTTTGAGTGGTGCATCTCTCTATATTGTTTTCTTTTTTTTTGGTCAAATTCTTGGTCAGTTTTCTCGGTTGTGGTTGTATATGTGGTTGTGAAAATAGTGCCTAAAATATTGCTGTATTAAAATCACATTATGTTGGGTTTTTATTAGCTTTATTGGCCTAACATACTTTTTATTAGCTCTGTCTGATAATTATAGTCCTGCTGAATATTATCTCCATTCCCTACGAGAAGCCAGCGTCTGGAATATGATTCTTGTGATGATGATTGTCTACAGTAGCGCTTCTCTGTTCAGTCAGTCAGCTCGCTAAAATTATAGTAAACTGTAATAGAAATCTGCTCTGGAAGACTGGGCAGGCAAAAGAGAAGCTAAAGATTTAGTGAGATAGCAGCTGATGTCCATGTTAAAGCGAGAGCTGAGATAGGAGACAGTGTCGCTGTTAAGGCGAGAGCCACCGCATCAGATAAAGTGAAATAAAGTCTTGCTAAATCTATCTGCCCGTGAACAGCTGCTCTCAATTAGCCTATTCTTAAGGGTTGGCAGGCAAGCTATAATTTCAAGAATCCTAACATGTTTTGTAACTAGTTGCCTGTCTCCTACTACCAAAACCCAGAGAGCAGCAAGGCTGGCAAATAGACTGCAAGGACAGATGTCACAAGAGCTTTAAATCAGGGCAGTAAAACTCTATTGGGCAATGTCTCTAATCAAAGGCAGGTAGAAGCTCTCAGGCAGCAATGGCTTCTGTTTTGTTGTTGTTGTTTAATTAAATGATTGTTTAGTATGTATCTCTAACTGACCTTGTCTTCGTTGCCATTTAATAGTTAAGACAGTGAGTGGAAAGCACTGGTTAGATGAATTCAGGGAGGTTCCAATTTTCTTGGGCCACAAAATAGTAGATTTTTCTTCCCTCAATTTTCCTTTCAAAATAGTAAGCATTCCCATTTTTAAAATGAAACCCTCTAAAAAGCAAAGATTTAAAGTCTGTAAGAATTCCCATCTTGTCAATGAGAAAATAAGGGAAAAATCTGAGACAGGAAAATTGCTTTGGGATTTTTGCAGACCAGGCTATGCTGGAATTTCCCAGCAAGTGAAATCAACAGTCCAGCCACTGCTGCGCCAAGGATTTCTTCCTTTCAGACAATTCTCACTAAAGGAGTGTGCGCATGGCCTCATTAAGAAAAACTGTTGACAATGTTAATAACATAGACTTCTGAATGAAGTATTAAGTAAATGAACATTGATCTAATGACATCTAATGCTTTGCCTCCTTAAGCTGGAGACATCATTAGTAATTATTTGAGCTCGGAATATAATAATCAATGCATTTTCCTGCTTTTTAGAATCCTTAAAAGCTAGAATTAAGGTGATACTAAATTATTTTTCTTTATACTATCTCCTAGACCAATATGACAAATCATTAAACAGCAATATTTCAATTCCTATCTTTTTGTATCAATGCTGGGGAGATAATGTTGGTGGAGTCATATATTTGGGTACAAGTTGATAGTTTCAAGCTTCTAAAGCAATGCAGAGGCACTTTTTTCTGGGCACATTCTCAAGATGTTGCAAATCCTTGTGACTATATGCAAGAATTGTAACCATCTCTTTCCTAGCTGTACAAGAGCTATACGAAGAAACTTTAAGAGATTTAAGCAAAATGAGCTTTTTTCCATTAAAATCAGAGTTGAAGGAACTGTATGAAAAAAGAGATTTCCTTTGGTAGATTTCAAACTACGTTGTTGATTAGTTTAGCTTAAAGCAAAAATAAAAACTGAAAAAAAAAAAACCCATAAACCTTTCAAATATAAATTCTAGTGATTAAAAATGGCAAGTCAAGCTGATTGCAAAGTAGAAGAAATATTTGCAGCAATTTAGTTTTCTGTATCATTATGTTTTGTGACTTCCATTTTTGCCTCCCCTTGTATTTTAATACAGACGTCAACCTGTGAGTCCTCCACCCCCTCCAAGGCCTATATCTCCACCACACACCTATGGATATATCTCGGGCCCTTTGGTCTCTGATATGGATACCGACGCACCAGAGGAGGAGGAAGATGAAGCAGATATAGAGGTTGCCAAGATGCAGAACAGAAGACTCCTTTTGCGTGGCCTTGAGCAGACCCCGGCCTCAAGCGTTGGGGATTTGGAGAGCTCTGTAACAGGGTCCATGATCAATGGTTGGGGGTCAGCCTCTGAAGAAGACAACATCTCAAGTGGACGGTCCAGTGTTAGCTCTTCAGACGGATCATTTTTTACGGATGCAGATTTTGCACAGGCTGTTGCAGCAGCCGCAGAATACGCTGGCCTTAAAGTAGCCAGACGTCAAATGCAGGACGCTGCAGGAGGTGAGTTCATCTTGTGTTTGAGAGGATAACAAGAAATAAATTTTTCCTTAATACAAGACGTGTATTTATCCACTATTTCTTCCTGAATTTCTGTACTAACTTAACAATAAATCACGCGATAATGTTCTTGAAACATTGAGAAATTCACACATGCAGGAAATTGGTTTGCATCCCCATACTGCAGATTAGCCTTCTTGCAACTGATCTTACAACAACGGGGCTGGTTTGTACTAGGGGAATAGTTCATAAAGGAGCTTTGATGGAATAGTTCAAATAAATTGCTGCAATACTGTGTTTGACATAGGTAGTTTCTAATTATTGAATTTTTTAGTTTTTCTCTTATTGAGAATTATTTCTCTTATTTCGCTTATTTCTAATTATTCTCTTATTGATTATTGCCAAGCATCATCCCTCCACTGAATGCAGTGGATCTCAACTGAGTGAGTCTAGCTCAGCCTTGCCTAGCTGTGCATCATTTGTAAATCAGTGGAGCAAAGTTTGGAAAGCAATATTTCATAGAAAACTGCTTA
The DNA here is from genome assembly GCA_032273925.1 of Rhynchotus rufescens. Classification (NCBI taxonomy): domain Eukaryota; kingdom Metazoa; phylum Chordata; class Aves; order Tinamiformes; family Tinamidae; genus Rhynchotus; species Rhynchotus rufescens. Next base: position 15,168 of record JAVCKT010037022.1, on the reverse strand, counting down.
ATCAGAGAGTGATGTTGGTAAATATGGGACAGTTTGTCCCAATAAATATTCCTTGCAAGTGATTTAAAATCCTTTTTATTTCCCACAAACTCATTGCTTTGATGCCCTTTCTAAAACAATCTTGCTATGATTTAGCCTCAATTGCTTCATATGGCAAAGAACTGTGGTAAAAATTTACACATAATTTAGAATTTTTTCCATCTTTATTTTAAATATTGCCATATTTGTGTAGAAAGTTAAATACATTTCTATTCAGTTTTCTTCTAGTACAGAATTCTACCCTTTCCCTGGTAAAAGGCTCCTAGTATTTTCAGTCACTCTTCATGAAGGATTTAATCCCACCGTATTGAAACACACCCTCAGATTAGATCCTCAGACACAAAAATGTTCATGTGGTTGTTTTCCATTATATATTTCACTATTATCTTTTGCCGAGTTCTGTCCAAGCCATTCCTGCTTTATTATTGAGATGAACTGGGTTTATGTTGGCTTCCTAATTTAACACCTGCCATTAGAGATGGGCTAGATTATAGATTATGAATATGTGTGTATTTCTGACTTTTTTCTCCTGAATCATCACTGAAAGTATGAAATTCTACATGTGAAATATTTAATGCTTAGCAAAATAAATACCTAAATGACTAGCAAAATTACTAGTAATACAGAATGCATACGGGCAGTCAGCAACCTGAGTAGGCCTGATAATTACCGGATGGATATTGTTATATTTCAGCTAAGAAATAGGAATACCACTGTATGGAATGCTAGCTTCAAGCAGCTCCATGAATACTGTGCCAATGCTGTAAAACTGCCAAGCCTAGAGAGGAGGAACTCAGTTATAACTGTGTCCACACACACTCCACAGATCTGCAAAATTCCTCTCTCATTTCTGATACCCTCTCTGAGTTAACAGCCCTTTGTTTCATTTCAACACAGCTGTTCATCATGAAGAAAGAGAGGGGAGGTAATTTAGTAAATTTGGATAAAATCCTGGCCCATTGAGGTACGATGTGGCAAAACTCCCATTTATACCCACGGGGCCAGAATTTTACCCATGTTCATATATGATGTTATATCATAGAATGTTTCTGTATGTGTGTGTGTGTGTGCATACATGCACATATATATGCATATATGCATATAGGCACACACACGTACACATAAATATGCATGTATATCTACACAAATAAATACATTCAGGAAAGGTTTCTTGTACTTGTTGCTATTACAGGTATATTGCTAATCTTGTTGCTATTACAGGTGTATAATTTTACAATAGCTCAGTTCATGCTGTGGGGTGATATTTATGCATCGATCTTGCCAGTACCTGACTACAAATTATACAAAGGCAGCACATTTTCTTTGCAAATAAGATGTGCTAAAATGTCAGTCCTACATCCCAGATGCATTCTTAGTAATTCCCTCAAAGCAGGGCTGGGGACATCTGTCACGAAGGCCTCCTCTTTATGTGGGATGACCGAGGTCCTGGCCAAGCCAGAGGAGATGAAACCCATTTTGAAAGGGAAAGATTTTGTGTTTTATGGAGGGCTGCTGGGCTGGAAGTCTCTCTGCTTGACTGGTGTTGGAGTTTGGGTTCCTAGAGCAAGACCTACCAGCTACAAAGCAGCTGGATAATTTCTGTGAAACAGAGCCAGGCTGCCTATTAATAAGATGGCAAATGTTTCACTTTACCTTGCTCTAAAACCAATCACACTGAGAATGTGAATTGTATTGATGTTCTAACGGTATAATTCTAAGTTCTAGAGAGCTGGAGAGTTCCCATGCAAAAGAAGAGAAAAACATCTGATTTTGGATGAGAAAAATAATCAGAGTTGTTCTCTAACCATTTTTCAGGCCGAAGACATTTTCATGCATCACACTGTCCTAGACCCACCAGCCCTGTGTCTACTGACAGCAACATGAGTGCTGTTGTAATACAGAAGGTCCGACCTGCCAAAAAGCAAAAACACCAGCCAGGACATCTGCGCAGAGAAGTCTACACAGATGGTGAGTCCACCGAAATGGGTGAAACCGTCAGTGAACCTTTCCAAATACGCAGCCAATGTGCGTGTGTGAAATTTTTCCACAGAGATAACATGTTTCAAAATTCAGTGATTTGTGTTTCCTGTTGCTAAACACACTGAACAGAGCAATCATTTAAAATGCCATAGTTCCTTAATGCTGTACATTGATGCTTCCACTCCACAGCCCTGCACCTGTTTTCTGTAGTGTCCTAATCGGCTAATTACTGTCATTATTTAAGTGCCCAGATAGCATAAATAGTACAGTTGGGAATAATGTGTGGTTAGGATTAAAAATCTTCTTTGAAATGGCTAAATATTAAATCCTTCAGAACACTTCTTTTTCTTACAGAAACAATATGCTATTCAAATGGCAGGCAACATAAATCAGTGAATTTGAATCCTAACCAGAGTATTGTTGCAAACAGCTACTTCGTGAACCAAAAAGCGAAATCTAATCATCTTCTCTCGTGCCTTCACACATAATATCAACCCTTGCTGAAAAGCTAGTGCTTGTATTCTCTGGGGAGTTGAGGAGGATAATGCAAACACTGTGATGTTGTCTAGAGAGAGCCTTTAATGAAAATGCCTCAGGTGGCACAGCTTTTATTAAACCACTACCTTCCAGTTTTATAAAACAACCCAGGGGCTTTGTTGGGAATTCGTGTAAGATAAATTCTCGAAGACTTAACCCATCTTGTCGAGTTTGCTAAATTTGCTGACAGGGGGAGGGCGGATGAAGGCTTTATTCCCCACCTCCCCGTTCGCAGCAACAACAATCTGATTAGGACTTTCATTACCAGCGCGAAATTTTTCAAAGAGGGGCATCATTTGCCATTATCATATGAAAGCCTAATATTATAGATCCTTATCCAGGGTTACAAGAAGGGAGTTGCGAGCCACTTCCCCCTATGATTCCTGCCACTTGACGAAAAAATGTAATACAAAGCTCCCGGCATGATGAGCAGAAGTAATTTAGCAATGAGTGGTTGTCCGTGCTATTATCTGTACGTTATTCGGAGTATTTTCTCTCCCTAGCATCTATCTGATATTAGACTGCATTAAATACTGGCATGACACAGTGCACCTGGGCCTCTTGGCTTATGCCCAGGCGCCTTCTGTCAGTGCAGCCGAGCTGCCGGAATATTATCTGATTTTGAGAGGTTATTGCAGTGGTTTTGTGCATGTTTGCTTCTGCGAAAGGACAACGCACGGTGTAAATCCCCAAACTGTACCAGAAATGCTACATTTATGAGACCCTTGTAATAGCATTTTGCAAGACTTTATGGACATTTTATCAGCTTTTATTATCTCAAAGAGGATGCTCTTAACTGAATAATTGGCTGAGCATCAAACCCCGGTACGAACGCAGGAGCTAGGACATCAGAAATAAAAATCTGGACAGGAGTTTTATGTGGCCATTTTCTTCCCTGTAACACAGGAATAAATAAGAGGTGGACCTACAGTTGGTGACAGGTTTTTGTGAAAGCAATTCTATCAAGTTAAATCATAGAGCACTGCGGTTAGGTATCGCAACAGATTTGACAATCATGATCAATATCTGTTTTGTGTTGTAAAGCACCTGCTTACTTCAGCATATTTTTAATTAGATATGAATTTCTGCTAACCTGTGTGTTGTAATTAATGCACAATACAGTCTGGTAATTCAGAGAACAGCAAAATATGGCTTTAATTTGTGCAGAAGTAATAAAGCCTGGTTCAAAGGTTGTAAGATGGGGAGTAAAGAGGGGGTGCCCTTTTTCCCTTTTATCTATCTATCTATCTATCTATCTATTTATTTATTTTCAACCCTAGGGTATTTACATAATGTTATTTGGAAGCTTACTGAAAGAAATACCCATTCACTAAATCCTCATAGTTTTTTGACTTTCTGAGTGACAACAGGAAAAAATATGTATATACTTGGACAGCTGTCTGGTTGAGCCTTTAACAATTATTTGGCTCTATTATCACTGATTTCTGCAGAATGTTAAGGTAGCTGCATTTCTCATAAAAGGCAAATGTTAATGAGTATTTGCCACTGTTTATATGAATTTACATTCTCAAATGTAATCTATTATAGATACCAACATAATTTATACTTTTTTCTCCCTCTACTTTTGTAGAAAAAAAAAAAATCTACTCGTGGCATATTTCAGCAGAATAAAAAAAACAATCTGTAGGAATGCATTTGCTACCTCTACAAAAATGAGCTTATTATTGAATTATAAGCGTATGTGGATATCTGATCTCTTTACAGTCTTTCCTTTTGTTTCCTTTGTGAAATAAAAGAAAAAGAAAACACTTCCTTTGTGCATCATATTGGGTTTTTCTGTATTTGTTCACCTAATTCTTGTGCACAGTTTGAGCTGTTTCTTTAAAGATAAAGCATAAAAATAACTTTAGTACATAATAAGTTTATTACACATCTAAAAGTCTCTAGTGATGTTGAAGTTTTAGTGAGTTGGGAAGAATCCTGAATTTTGCATTCCTGCATAAATATGTGCAGAGAAAATTTCACTCCCTGTCTTCACAAATATTGTATTGTACCTGTAACTGTCTGCTCTTTTCTTCAGTGTGAGTCTCTTCTCAGTGTAGAAGTCTGTAGCGTGACAGAGCTTAAAAAGGAGAGATGCCTATTAAGGCCCTCTTTCCTCATTCATTGCTACTTATGATTTATCCTTTTGTACTAAATTGTGGTTTCTCCCTGTGAGGGTAAAACCAGCTTGTTGTTTTCTTTATCCCATGATTCCTATATATGTTCTCATTCAAAATCTTACCGAAAGTTATGATCCCTCCTTTCAAAGGACGTATATGGACGGATTCCCTTGTAGACCAGGTTATTAAATGGCATGTGCTAATTCTTTTAGGTAAATGGAAAGCAGTATAAAAGCAATATAGAGACATGAATGAAACATGAGCACAGCTGACCTTTACCAAGTACTTCTGCATTCTTTGTATTGGTTTGACGTTGCTCTGTGAATTATATTTTGTTTCTTGCAGTGGAAGCTTCCATTTTCCTTTTAATAAGAAGTACGCTGGTTTGTACTAGAGCAGGTAGATTGAATCTGGATTTTCTCTGTGATCTGAGCTGTTAAAATAAATACCACAGGGGTGTAATAGTGTCGACCTCTGAAAGTTTCTTTTTTTTTCCCCTTTGTATAGGATTCTTCTCAGCAAGGAGTACTGTTTTATAATGAAGATTTTTATAGTTTCCCTGCGGGTTGTGCCAAAGCTCTCGAAAGAGAATATCACTTTCCTTTAGTTATTATTGTACCATAGAGCTATTGCCATTTATGAAACTTTCTGTATCAATGCTTTTTCCTTTACATAGTCAAGACTTAAAACCACTTTGTTCCTTGTCCTGTGTGTCTGCATAGGATTCTTGTATAGAATAGCTGGTTCCAAGCTATGTTTTATAGGCTATTGGAAAGGTTCCGATTCCTTGCCTTCAGGATTCAGCCAATGCATTGCTGTACTAAAGCTCCTGGAGGCTGCCTCACAAAAATGCTGGTGTTAAGTGCCTGGACTGCCTTCACACCAATGGGGTCCACAAAAGGGCAAAGCAGTCCCTGATAACTTAATAGAAATAGTAGGGAATGGCAGATGTATGGTACTGCCTGAATTTGAGCATCTCTGACCATAATGTGTCCTCTTCTGAGAATAGACATGGAAGGAAGTGGTTTTCTTGATGAAGGAAAATACATTTTGAATCTCCTTAGGCTATGTGAAAGAGTCCAGTTGAGGCTTTCTAAATCTTGGGCAGTTTCTATGATAATTGAAAGCATTCTGCAAAAGGTGGGAATCATCATCACTACCACCAACTATGTTTTTTGAAGATAACTGATTGTGGTTGATAAACTTGGAGCTGGACCTAGTACTAAGGCTTCTTGCAATAGACCTCAGGCTATTCTGGGATCTGAGGCAGAGTTCATATGATTTCTCAGCTAGTTGTTGAATGGTAACTGGATCTGTGTAGAGAGTGGATGAGGGAACAGCTGTGAATGTGCTCCACTTAGACTTTAGTAACATCTTTGACACAGTTTCCCACTGCCTTCTCCTAGTGAAGCTGGCAGCTCATGGTTTAGACAGATGGACTCGTCACTGGATGAAGAACTGGCCTAATGACCAGGCCCAGAAAGTGGTGGCGAGTGGAGTTAAATCCAGCTGGCGACCGGTCACAAGTGGTGTTCCCCAGGGGTCAGTGTTGGAGCAGGTTCTCTTTAATATTTTTATCAATGATCTGCATGAGGGGATTGAGTGCACCCTCACCAAATTTGCAGATGACACCAAGCTGGGAGGAAGAATAGGTCTGCTTGAGGGTAGGAAGGCTCTACAGAGGGATCTGGACAGGCTGGATCGATGAGCAAAGACCAACTGCATGAGGTCCAACAAGGCCAAGTTCCAGATCCTGCACTTTGGTCACAGCAATCCCATGCAGCGCTACAGGCTTGGGGCAGAGTGTCCGGAGAGCTGCGTGGCAGAAAAGGAGTGTTGGTTGACAGCCAGCTGAACGTGAGCCAGCAGTGTGCCCAGGAGGCCAAGAAGGCCGGTGGCCTCCTGGCCTGTATCGGGAGCAGTGTAGCCCGCAGGCCCAGGGAAGTGATTGTCCTCCTGTACTCGGCCCTGGTGAGGGCCTCGAATACTGTGTGCAGTTTGGGCCCCTCACTACAAGCAGGATACGCAGGGGCTGTGGAGTGTCCAAAAGGAGGGCAAGGAAGCTGGTGCAGGGGCTGGAGCGCAGACCTTAGGAGGAATGGCTGAGGGAGCTGGGGTCTGGAGGAGACCCAGGAGAGACCTCATTGCATTCTACAGTACCTGAAGGGAGTCTGTAGTGAGGCGGGGGTTGATCTCTTCTTCAAAATAACTACGGATAGGACGAGGGCCTCAAGTTCCACCAGGGCAGGTGTGGCTTAGACGATAAGAAGAACTTCTACATTGGAACAGGCTGCCTAGGGAAGTGGTGGAGTCACCGTCTCTAGCAGTGCTCAAGAAACATGTAGATGAGGCACTTAGGGACATGGTTTAGCAGGTATGGTGCTCAAGGGTTTGCAGCTGCACTCAGTAGTCTTAAAGGTCTTTTCAAACCACAATGATTCTATGATTCTGAGTGTGTGTTACTTCTGCAGACCAGTGTTTTTTTGGAGCAGATCTTGACGCTTAAGCTTACACAGCTACATAACCTGCAGACCCAAATGTCCAAACTTGTAGGCACATACTGAATTAAAGCATCTCTGAGGCTGGACAGCACAGATGACATCTTATGGTTGCTCTTAGGCTGCTAAAGCCCACATAGACCTTTTTTTAAATGCACAGAAGAGGGATGTGAATGCTTATGATTTTGGAATTATAGATTTTCATTGTTGAGGTTGTAAGTGGCTGTTGAGGTTACAACTGAGGAGTACCTTAGTGAACCGCCTTTAAGGAGCTAAGGATAGTGAAGGAATTAAGGAGCTAAGGAATGTGAAGTGAAGCAATGCTTTGTGGCTGATTCCATGCTTTTTTCCCCCAAAAATCTATTGTAATTCCTGGCGTATTGAAAAGAAGTTACCTCTCCTCCCAATAGAGAAGACTTTATTTTTCATTTATTCTTCCCTCAGACAAACAAGTCCAATACATTGCCGCAGATCTACCTTTGCTCTTACTTTTTAGTCTGAAATGTGACATAGTATATCCAAGCTTCTAGTTCATTTAATCTTTCCAGCTAATTTACATTATGATTTTCAAGTTTTGGAATGACAATGCATTTTCTTAAAAGACATCTGAAAATGGTCAGGAGCGTTAAGTACACGCCTACAGTTATGTGTCAATTGTTTACTTCTCAAGTTCCCCACATTGCCAGAGCTTGAAAAACAAAAACAAGCAAACAAAAAAACCCCATAAAATTTACACTGGGATCCCCAATTTGTAGTTAGCCAAAAGGAATGGAAGGAAAGAAGTTTCTGTATTTCTTGTAACATAGATTTGATTCCTTATTCAAGACAAGGAACCCTTCATTAAAACAGTAATAGAGGGTTGAGATTTGCTTGTTTTTTTGTTCTTTTTTTTTTTTTTTTTTTTTTTTTTTTTTTTTTTTTGGCGTGTGTGTTTTTTGGGTTTTTTTTCACCAATATAGAGTGGAGCTAGTGCAGCCAAAACAATGTTTCCTGCCTCATTTACCCAGGGAATGTCCAGACTTCAGCCCTGAGCCCTGAGCCATCTTTCTGTCTGATCATCCCCGGTCAGCTGTCAACCATTCCAGTTTCTAGCCTAATTTAAAGCAGGCCAAGGCCAATTCCAAATGATGTCACCAGCTTAACGTGGTGCTGAGTGAGCTTGCACAGAGCAGAGTTCTGCATGGCTACACCTTTCAGCATGGCCTGATCTTCTGATTTGTGCTTTGTGTCACATGAAAACCTCTCAAAAATTTCTGACACCTGCCATATCCCACTATTTACATTTATGATAGATTCCTGTTTTTTCCATATATAGAAATACTACCTTTATTCCTGGGCCAGTTTAGTTGGTTTTCTGTTCAAATGTTCTCCTCTTATGTATTCTCCTACACTGTGGATGAGCTGAGCATTATTTAAATAATAATTTAAATATGGAGCTGCTCCAAGATATTTTGTGGAAGTAGTGTGGATGAATGCATGCTGTTACAAAATGCTGAAGTTAGCTTTTTCAATTAACAGTGCTGTTTTTTTTTTTTTTAGCAATCTCACTTGAGAGGATAGCTCTTTATGCATCACACTTTTTTTTTTCACCTATTTTTGTCTTATCATAAAGCCAGTTGTTCCTATAGCTTTATTGTGAACAAATTTGGAATTGCAGTTTCCTCATTTGGACTATTTGTTTTTTTTCTTCATATTTTATATTTTGTAGAGCTCTTTTGGATCCTAATGACTGGTTTACACATTCTACTTTTATAAGTTTTATTACAGGAGTAGAAGAATGTAATCAAATAAAGATTTAAAATGCTATTTAAAGTACTGCCCTAAAATAAAGATATTTTTTGAACTGTGTTGCAATATGGCAGCAAAAGCTAAATTAGGGAGATAAAGTCTGTATTTTTTGTGTGTCTTTTTATTTCTTTGTTTCTCCCACAAGCATATTATTTCTTTGACTGACTATGTTTTTAATAACTCATGATGTATCCATGAGCAGATTTAAAGGATGGTGCTGATATTTTAAAGCATGTCCACTTCTAAATGTCCAATTCTGAATATCTCAGGAGTGAGTTAGACAAAAATGTCTCCAAGAGTGTGTTAGATGAACTCATTCCTTATTAATTTTAGGGAATAATCCAATAATTAATACAGTTCAGCCTTGGCTTTATCAACCATGTGGCTGATGCACATTCTTTCACAGCAGCCACTTTGCTTCGGTGCTCAGTACAATGAAGACCTTGAATTACAGTAGCAAAAGCTGCTATGCTGTTGTGTGGGCTTAACATCAATGATAAATATCAGCAAGGACAATAGGTGAAATGTTAATATCCAAGTGTCTAAAGATAATGACTTTTAAGAAAATACTATGATTTGAAAAGGCAATGAGAGGTCTTTGGCTTGTATTTTTTACAGCTTGACGTTTGGGAGAATAACCAGCTGGATGAGAAGAAATGGGCATGCAGTGGGCTCAAATTAAGGCTGGTATTACTTCCTACAGTTATTAGTGTATGATACCATTTTAATTGTTGCTCTTTTTCTGGCTTTTTTTTTTAGACTTGCCACCCCCTCCTGTGCCCCCTCCAGCTATAAAATCCCCAACCGCCCAGTCCAAATCGCAGCTGGAGGTGCGGCCGGTCATGTTGCCAAAACTCGCTTCCATAGAAGCGAGGACGGACAGATCGGCGGAGAGGAAGGGAGTGAGCTACAAGGGGAGGGAAGGGGCGGAGGGCAGGCAGCACGCGGACGGGCGGACAAATTCCGGAGAGCGGAGAGAAACACAGGACCAGCAAAGTGACGGGAAGCTGCGAGGAAATAAAGCACCGAAACGCGACGGCGCACCAGCAAAAACTCATCTTCTTCAAGGTTGTTTTGCGTGTTCTGGGTTAAATAAAGTAGTGAGCGTCGAGCAGAGGGCAGAGGCCGGGCGGCTGGTGGGAGCGCGGTTGGATCTGCTGAATTGTCACCATTCATCTGAAATTATACAGTGCTAATGCAGGTCGCATTGCTGAGGCTCATTAGGGCAAAATGGAAACAAAAGCTTATGCAAAATGTAGACTGGCTTTCTCTATCCTATATTCCTTATGCCTCTTTCATGTATGAAAGCTAATTTGAATGTCTGCGTTATTTGAAAAATGCAGGTTCTAATACTCAGATGCAATATACTCCTTATTCTGGTAAATATCGTACTGGTATTTCCTTCAGCTTAGCCATATTGAAGATATATTGCACCTCTTTTTTTCTCTTCATCTTCCCATAGAACATAGACCAAGGATCATAAATTAAGATGAAGTGGACATTACTCATGAATTAGCTTTTCTGTGGTGAATGCTACATTGTGAATATTATATATTTCCTCAGGAAAGCTCCTGTAATTTTATTATGGAAATGATCCTATTTCCTATTCCTGTCAAGTATCTTTTTAAACCCTTTGAGAACTATATAAAATAAGACAAATGAACAGCGTGCAGAAATTTTAGGATCACAGTATCTCAGAACTTGTAAACATAACAATGTATGTATTTCATTATACAGAGGACATCCTGCCATATTCTAGACCAACATTTCCAACATCAAATAATCCCAGAGATCCCAGTTCTTCCAGCTCTATGTCATCGAGAGGATCAGGAGGTAGACAGAGGGCGGATCAAGCAAACATAGCTCGGAGGAATGTTGCAGAAATGCAAGTACTGGGAGCATATGAACAAGGAGAAGAAGAGGAAGAAGAGCTGGAGGTGAATGCAGTTGCCCTACTAGAGATAAATAGAATTTTCAGTTCTTAAGTGGGTACCAAGGGAAAAAAAATAGTTTTGAGACAGAAATACTTCTCTTTGGAAAATTAGTGAATTGCTCTGTCCATTATCATTATGTCCCATATAAGAAAAGAAACTTTAGGATTTATCAAAAATGTAAAAACTAGGTAAGATGTGATAGAGAGTAACTAACTATCTTCATACTGAAAGTCATGGAACACAACTTGCAGAAATAAAATACTAAAATGTGGACTTTGTATTATCCACATTCTTTCAAATGGAAAAGTAAAAAGGCGGAGTATCTAAGAATACCTTGACACTTTCATATTTTTTGATAGTTTGTAATTCTAGATAGTACTAGATATTGAAAGATATGTAATTTCCCTCCTCGTTTTTCTTATTTTGCCTCCCCTGGTATTAATTTAAGTCCTCATTCTGGAAAGGGTATCCAACAAGCAGACATGTTGTTGAAAATAATCAGAAAAAGTAATTCCTTACAGTAAATGAATCTCTACAATGGATGTGAAATACACTTTAATAATATCTAACATATAGGTATTAATTTTTGGTTTTTTACAGGAAACAGAAAGCTGAAGACGACATGAGAAGTACTGTAACAGGCTTTTAAAATCTAATCAGAAAAAAAAATCACTTAAGATGCCTCAAGTCTGATGATATTTGACGCCAGAAATAATCTTCAGTGCAATCAGAGTGTACAATTTTTCCTTTTTTTTTCTTTCTGCCATCAGAATGCTAGTTTTTATTTTACTATTTCTTTGTAAACCCTCCTTCGTAGGAACGGCCCTTGCCTCTTCCATAGCGCTAAGTGCATCACCTTCACTGCCCAAGAAGGCAGGTAAGCTGCACTTTGTGGTGCTTAAGCCAGTTGCTGCTTCAGGATTAGAACAGGAGGGGATTGCAAAAGCTGGAATCCCTACATTTCACCCCTCAAAAGCAGTGTGCAGTGGACTGCTTGTACACTAAAGAGCCAATCGATGATGTTACATACAGCATTGGGTAACAAGTTGCATAAAGTGAACATCATGCTCTCACTATAGCAATTTTCCTGTAGTCTGCAGTTAGTGCAAATGGTATCTTGCAGTTTCAGCACGGACTGTATTTTGATTTTTGCTAGTCTCTTGCTAACCTTTTGCAGAAGCAACAGTTTTACAGATGCAACTAGAATCAATTTGGGGTGAAGTGGCTCTTATTGTAGATATGTACTCATTTTAAATCCCCTGTGGTACTTTAATTTGTGTTTCCATTTTCATCATTATGTATGTTCTTATTAAAAATGTCCTTTGGGATTGGCAGGCAGCAAGCTGATATAAACGCTATTTGTCTAATCATGGCATGAGGAAGTTTACCTGAAACTTGTTTTAATTTTCAGCCTCAATAATGCCTATAAAAGTAAGCAAGGAAATCAATGGGCATTTTTAATAATCATGGATAATATCATTAACTGTTACTGGCCCAAATCTCAGACCTCTACTTGTCTCAATTCACCTTAAAGACGAAGTGCCACTTAAAGAAGTTTTGTTTGATCTTGGGGGTTATTTTTTTGTAATGCACTGCTTATCTTTTTTTTTTTTTTTTGGTTTTAAAAGCACAATCACTAAACTTTGTTTGTAAACCATTGTAACTATTAATCTTTTGTCTTATTGAAAATGTTAAGCATTTGTTTGGGATATTTTTCATCTTTTTGTTAATACTCTATGTTTGTATTTGGAGTATTTGAATGATGACAGATGGTAAAGCAACAAACCTAAATGTGGGCCGTAATCAGAACACTTCTCCCTTTTCCTGGTCTTACAGAAAATTCACAATTTTGCTGTGGCCTCTCTCAATATTGGATTTTCATCAAACCTGAAATGGAGGCATTAGTTGCATTGAATTTGCCAAATGATGTCTCTGTCTGTAGATTTTATGATCTTTTTTGTAATTGCAAAATTTCTTTGTCATCGGTGCTAATGGAAAATTGTGTGTTTGTTTATGGACAGCTATCAGGACTAGCCCCAATGGAAAAAAAAAAAAAAAAAGAAAAAAAAGTGTTTTGGTGTTTACCGAAGACTGAAATTTTTCATTTAGCTAATTTTTAAAGAACGGTTACATAGAAAGGGTGTGCAGTACTAAAGGAACAATTCATGTGATTAATGTTTTCATTATGTTCATGTAAGAAACCTCATATTTTAGCCATAATTTTGCATACTGAAGATCCAATAATCAGAAAAGTAATTTTTGTCACATTATTTATTAAAAATGTTCTCAAATACATTATTTTTCTTGTGTAGTTTCTTGTGTTCTCTGAAATTTATTTTTAGTGCCAACTCTGCTTTTACCTTTGATTAGCTTAAACTCAGATTTCTGGGTGCTTCCTGAGGTGTGATAACTGATTCATCTTTCTGCCTGCTAATATCCAAAGATGAAGAATCATGAGGAAAATCTCTATCAACAGTAGCATTCACCTTTGAGGTGAGACTCTTTTGTTAAAAATGAAATAATATTCAAACAGTTAAAGAGAAGGAATATTAAGAGTCTTAGGAGCCTGCACAAATACAAGGATTCTAAGTACCTAGTGCTGTCTCCTCTACTGTAGCCATTTTGGGGCCTTTGCAGAATCCCACTATGGGTTTATGACTAAATAAGTGATAATACTTTCTTGCATTTATGTTTCCCGTTATCCTTCCTGAATCCTCCATCCTGTTCTTCCTTACCCTTCTGTTATTCAACAGAAACCTTTTGTTCCTTGTCTTTTTGATTGACCAACCTCGTTTCCATCTCAAAAACAGAAATTGGAGCAGGAGCCTAAGACACTGCAGAGCACTGATACGGCACCAAGTGTCTCCCTGCAGAAGATTGCCAGAACCCTTAGCAAGTTTAACCAGGCCTATGTCTCAAATGCCATTTCTTCTTTATTGGTGACTTTGAAGTATTAAGATAGTATATAAATTAGTGCATTAACTTTATATGTTGCTTAAGAGAGTTTTTGTCTTCCATTCTAATGCCTGAGTTCAGACTGCCACGTGTTGTGGCAGAGGTGTGGTGAATCACAACATTGGGATCATCAGATCCCCACAGTTGTGTAGGTCAATGTAAGGTCTGTTTGTCCAGAGACACATGTGTTGTTACATGCCTGAAATAACTGAAACTCACTTTGTTCTTCACTGGCATGATGAAACAGAGGAAACCAAGTGTCAGATCCGTAGTTGATGCAAATCTCCATAGCTTCACTACAGGCCCGGCCCTGGCTGAAGTTCTGACCTCAAGTAATGTTAAGTGAGAAATCTTACCCAGTAATTTTTTATTCGCAATTACTATAATTTAGTTTGTTTGGTGTTCCCTCAGAGTGGTTCTGGACTGTGTTTGTGATTACATCAAGCCATGATTAACAATATCTTAAAAATGAGCAAATGAAAAGTAAATGAAAATGTCATAGAATTCTTTCATTCACACTGACTTCTCAGTACATTATGGTCTTACCAAAATACTGTAATGAAGATAGAATTTTAAGACAAAATTGCTGTGTTTTTGTGTACTGTTAATCAGTTTTGATACTTGATTTGGTCTTTGTCATTCAGCTGTAGTAAAACTAGTCATCTTTCCATTGTTGCTTTGCATGAAAGAAATACTCAGTGATTAGGAAGTCAGCATTATAGAAGATGATAGTTACTAGACTTTTTAACTGTCCTGTATAACAGTGTATTTCCAAGTTAATGCCTGCAGAGACCAAAAATTATGCTAAAAAGTCCTTTAATAAATATTTGTAATGTAAAAAGCTGAATTAATATAATGGATGAATACACTCAGCACTCAAACTGTGCTCTGTGAAATTCTGTATTAGGAACTTTTTAATTTAACTTTGCTCAAAATAAAATAATTTTTTGGTAGGATAGTATGAAAAAATGTCTAAAAATCAGAACTATAATGCCATGCTACATGTTTTAGTATTATATTTCAATTTATTTTGTAAGGAGTACTTGCTTTTAAGCAGAAATGGTAGAATGGTTTTATATTTGGGTAATGCAAATATAAAATATAATCTATATTTGCAAAAACTGTTTAGAACAAGGCTAGCTGAAACTGAAAATTAAACCTAAATAACATAATTTCCATTTACTCCTGAAAATACATTGAAAATACATTTACTTCTGAAAATACATTGCTTCCAGTGTTTCAACACCAAGAATTCCTTATAATAGCTCTCTAGTTAATTTATTGTTCAAATAGATGCTTTATGTAAAATGTTGC
>JAVCKT010037020.1:0-16123 GCA_032273925.1 Rhynchotus rufescens | reverse complement strand
AAAGCAAAATGTATCAGTAGTTCACAAGATTTCTGTCTTGATTTCCATAATGTTCTTTAGATATCTGCTGTCTTTTCAGCAAGGATAGATGTGCTACTCTGCAGGGAGAGATTCTGTCTGATATTGATACCAGAGTAAGACTAAAAATGCATTGGGGAAGTCAAATGGTGCCACAGGAATAACAGCAGTTCTAAAGGAAAGATATTCTTTAAATTTCTTTTAATCTTCCTTTTAATTGTCCCATTTGCACACCAGGGTCTCAACATTTATACTTCTGGGAAATTTTAGAAAGAAGGAAACTGTTTTTCATGAGAAGGGATTTAGATGTGCATTTAGTGTTTAAATGAGCTTAGTAAAAATAGCTCCTGTGATGCTAATGATTGCTGGAAGGTTTTGCTCTTTGGTCTTTATAATTGCAGTCTGAGATAACATCTAAGTATTTTAGTTTGAGTGAATCCATTTAATTGATTTTCCATTACCAATTCCTAAAATTACTAAAAATATAAATGGGAGATTGGTCTTGCTGGGGCCAAGACATACTATCTTTCCAAATCTTACAGGGGGACTCAGAGGGAAGTACCCTTTTTCTCTGCAAAAGACACAGAATATTTTATGTATTCTCTGTAATAATCATTGAGATTATTAAGAGTCTGTTACATGTTGTATAGATTTTTTTTTTTCTTGCGGAGTACCAAAACCACAAAAAATCACTAATTTATCCTTTTTTTCAGAAGAAGAATATTTTGTGATTCATTCACACAGTTGCAGTTGAATTTGAATAATATTCAAAGTGCTTGAAAATATTCAAGCACTTTACCCCTTGAATTTTCACCAATCTGCATACACATTTCTGTTTCACAAGAACTCTGAGATTTCAAAATACATTGATTCAAAATGGTATAAGAAGTCAGGTAGCTCAAAAATTCTAGAAAAGAAATTAAATATTTGCATTGTATTGAGACATTTCTTCTCATATATGCAAAACAGTTTGCTCAGATATGAGTGCTCTGCTTAATTCCGGTGGTATAGTCACTTTTAATAACGCACAATGATTGCCTTTTTTTATAACAGTGTATACCTTATCATTTAACATAACAATTGAAACGATAAATTGAGAATGGAATATCTGACTTTCATCAAGACAAAACATATCAGCCTTATTGAAATTAATATTGCATAATACTGGAGTTATGCTGAGACTAAGGGGAAGGTTACTGGTTTCTGCTACACCACGATTAGCCAGATCAGAGTCTTTCTATAATTTTGTACTGCTGTATCTGCTGCTTGCAAGAAGACAATGATGCCTCTAGAATGATATTCACATCTGTGTGCAGTATTTTACATAAGTCAAAATCAGCATTTTTTGAATGAATATTGTTCCCTCTACAGTCAACTTTGGCCGTCAAAAGCCACATCAAAAACATTAGTAACTGAAATGAGTGATAATTATAATAATTATGTCAGTGAAAGAGCATGAGGCAATATTTTATAACTGCTTTCTGAGCAGGTGTGGTTCAAGTAAGCCAAATAGAACTCTCAACTTTGAAAGTTACAACGGGAGAAGTAATTGCAACCACAATTAGCCTACATGATTGCATATTCCCTGCACCTAATGAGTCAGACTGATCCTTGGATCTGGCCTTGAAAAGGTTTTTTACCCCATTTTAAGTGAGGTTTGAGGAAACTCATCTTGGGTTGTCCTTGTATTTCTTATTCTTCTTTCTGTCTCTTGAAGAAGTGCTGCCAAAACCCTCTGCTACAAATGTGCTTGGACAGAATACTGCTGTTTTTTGATGCCACCACCTTACTGCCTGTTGAGAAAATCTTAATACATTTTCCTAGTAGATCTTAATAAAACTTGAATAGAGTAGCCCTAATCTTGTGTGATCCCATTATACAATGGGCCAGTTCATATTTCTTCAAGTTTCTAATACAATTTTGGTTAAAACAATTTATTCCTTTACCAAATTTAAACAGCAGATAAAACTGTTGAATATCAGAGGGAAAAGGGAATCTGAATAAGTAGTTTTATCAATACTATCAATACTATTTGTTGTTTCCTCTTTTTATGAATTGTAATTTCCAAACAGAATGCTAATAGTGGTTCCCAAGGGCTTCTTGAGGAAGATTCATGTGCTTAAATCAGCCTACCAACTCACCTGAGCTGAACTGTGGCACTGAAACAAAGAAATGGATCTGTCCAACACATTTGAAAAACAGTGACTGTTCTGGACTGGCCAAAGAGAAAAGGATGTCTATTCTGGGCCACAACCAGGACTATAGTGTGAAGAGGAAGCTTTGTAGAGCTTTATTTATATAGAGAGACTAGCTCAGGGTGTCCCATTATGGCAGCAAGGTTAGATTATCCAGTGTTGCCTTCAGGTCATTCCTGACATTTCACTCATAGGTCACCTCACTCAAACTCGTACCCATGTTATGAGAAAGGCCACCCTAGGGCACTGCAGAAAAATAGTGAACAGGCATAAAGGGGTATTGGCCAAGACCAAGAAAGCAGCTGAAGTGTGATAGCTCTACAATCATATGTGGCCCTTCCTCTGATGCTTGTGACACTGGGCAGGAGATTCATGCTTCCATCTCTGTACTGCATCACTCTTCAGCAACAACTTATCTGAATTTAAGCTGAATTACAAGCTTGTGTCACCAGTGGAACTGATTCACATACTAAAATTTAGGTATATGTTTAAGCAATCTCTTGCTCACTATGAACCTGGACCTCTGCTTGTATCTTTTGCTGATCAAAGGACTCTGAAAGACAGCAGAAAGCACAACAGCAGCTGTTTCATACATTTACAAGAATTTCCTACTGTTCTGTCATGAAGAAGCACTTAGGAGGAAGAACAAGATTTTAGAAGAATCTCTCCTCTGTCAGGTCTAGCACTGACCCATGACTTAAAGGGCATTCCTATCCTCAAAATATATTTTTCCTCTAAATTTGACCCTGAAATATTTGTCTTTGAGTCTTATGCAGTTAAATTTTCTGCCTATTATTTATTATTCATTTCTTCTCCCAGCCCCTGTTGCCTCAACAGGCAGAGTCAGATCCTTTTCCACAAAAATAATTTCATTGTCATTCTCACCGTATGGCTCACAGTTTCTGACTGTTTCAGCAAAGAGTCCCTTTTCCCTGCTGAGGGAGTCCTACCTATGACCCATGTAAGGGATCAGTCTGGGCCATCTCAGTAATGACTGCAAACTTGAGATTCTAGCTTATCAGTATGTGCTTCCAACAGGCCTTCACATTAACAGGTATCTCATCACTCTGGGGAACTGCAAAAGGCTGAACCTGGTCTACAGTCATCTCCCAAAATCCCAAATAGCTGTCTGAGCAATCTGTGCTTAAAATACTAGTTTTTACTTTTGGATTTGTCTGGCTTAATTTCCCTTTTAAAACTTTTTCACTTCTATCCTTACAACTTTTTTTTTTTTTTTAAAGTGTTAATTTCACTTCTACATTTGTTAGATTTAAAGCTCTTTGATGAGGGAGTGGGAGTCTTGCTACAGAATTTACAGACAACAAGATCAATTGCTTAGTTTATAAAGATTTCAATTATAAAGTCTTTCTATTCAGAAAGAGAATTTTGCAAATTAATTATACTTTTCTCTGAAAGTTATGCCAATCTGCTTTCAAGAAACCACAGATTTTTATGCTAAAATTCATGAGCTTTGCCTGCCAAAAAATGTTTTCCATCATATTAAAAAAAAATAAAGCACACTTGCAAAGGGTTTTTTTTTTTCCTTAGATAGAGAAAGCTGGTTTTAGCAAATTTTATGTGTCAGGGAAAATTTTCTTGTTACCATTGTAGTCAAAACGGGAAAAAAAAGATCTAAGTTCTCTGTTCATTTTTGTACTGTGCTCATACTTTCTTGTCTTTTCAAGTCTCTCCTGAGACATCACAGATATTTTTGTCAGAAATAATCTATTTTTTCTCAGAGTTTCTTGATACTGTTCTTTTTAATGCTGCTGCTATACATTTATGTATTCATTTTACATGCACCATTTTGCCAGTGAAGCCAGCAGACTAACAATCTGAAAGTTGAATGATTACATTAAACAACCTGAGAAGATCAGTATATTGTTCTCTCATAAGTTCCTCTGAATATGGCACAAGCCTTTCCTTCAATGAATAAAAGCATTTTCAACAGGTCTCTTTATGGTACCCTTTCAAAAACTATTTGTAGGGAAACGGAGTAGGCTCTGCAATGCTATGACTTCCTTGAGGAGAAACGAGACCGAGATCATTATATATGGACACTACCAAATTACTATGAGGCAGCACTTGCTTTATGATGGGCTAATTTTGAATGAATTAATTTGCCATAAATATATGATATGTATTTATCACTCAAGGTGTTTTAGAGTGGCCTCACTGCCATATTACCTCTGGATTCTATGCTATGTCCTGATTCATATCTCCCAGCCCCTCATGGGCATCTAAGAAACCCTAAGGTGTCTTAAATGATGGTAGATGTCTGTTCTCAGGTTAGCAAATAGAGTTGCCCTTGATTGTGGTGTCTGTCAATTATATAGCTCAAAATGTTGCTGTCAGTCTTGTGTAGAAATATACATGCAGACATTTACAATTTGAAGAATCCATGTGAAAAAGTGAATAATGAAGAGAGAACCTGACTGAGTAGTCCTATGGTGCAGACCATGGACCAGCACTAAATATGTAAGAAACATGAGGGGTAAATGCAGGTCCTGTTCCTTGTGTTGGTTCCAGACTCTCCTGCAGTGGAAATCTAAGCCTGGAGTTTTGATCTGAGTGATGCAATTAGATTTTTCTCATAGAACTCATTGCAAGACTTTTTACAAACTAAATCAGGTCATGTGACAACACTGATGAAAATTCAAATTATGCCTGTATGAGTCAGCTGGATTAGTCTTCTCTTTGTGACCAAGCCAGTTCCCGCAACTCTACATCATCTTTAAACTTTGGGAACATTTGGTTATTCACTACCATTGCTCTATTGTTTATTGTACTCCCTACACATAAAGACAGGCAAGCACACACAGAGTGAGATCTGTATTTGATTGATTGACGCTATTACTGTAATTTTAACATTCAAGGGGCCAAGTATGTAACTCAATTAGGATCAAGAATAGAAAGTTATTAATTGTCCTTTTCATATCAACAACATCCACAGAGTCATCCACAGAGCCAGCAGAGAAAATAGCAAGGTCTGACTCATTGTCCACTCAGGAACAAGGATTTCCCAGCCTCCATCGAGTGAGGAATAGCGAAAAAGAGGATGCCCAGTTTACTCAGACTGTGTCACAAAAAAGGGACAGCAGTAGAGACAAATGTTTTCAAAAGCAGATTTTAACGAGTAGTTTTGCACCAACTGTAATTTTAACATCAAGAACTGAGCTTCCTTTACATGCCCTAAAATGAGGAAAAATTTCTACCTTTGTTATTAGCTGCAGTTCAAATAACGGAAATGTAAAGGAAATGTAATGAAGTGCAATGGAAATGAATGTAAAAAACATAAGGAAAATTGAGGAATGTAAAGTTGTTTGGCCAATTTGTTGAAGCAGCTTAGAGATTAGTATCACTTTTTAAAAGTCATGAGTACTATTGATGCAAGTGGCAACCAAGTTTGTTAAACCTATAATATTTTAATTAACTGTCCTTTTAATGTTCTTTATTGATTTTGTTCAAGCGACCAGGTCAATTTTTCTCTTTCCCTGATACCATTGATTACTGTCTGACTGTGAATCTTCTAGTTTTGAGGCTCCTCTTTTTTTTTTTTTTTTTGAGAGGAGTTAAGTACTAGGGAGTCAGTAGTGTGGGAATAGTGCCGAACTCCACAATGTTTACAGATTTGTGCTATGGGTCTTAAAGTAGCCTGGTTCAACCAATTAGAAGAGTTGAGAGCTTGACCAAACTGTTTCATGGGTCTTATCTAGCCCATACGGCTTGATACCCTCCACATGAAAATCAGAGTGTGAGGAGGACTCGTATACAATCAAAGGTCACCCCTAGATAATATCAACTTGTGGCAAGAGTGTGGCTCTAGCACTTGGAGATCTAAAGAATCCTGATGGCTCCCTAGTTAACATATAAGCAGAGTAAATCAGGAGCTTAAATGCTATCCTCTATTACTTTACATCAATGTGTGTGTTAATGGAAACCGCCAAGAAGACAGAACAGATTTAGGAAAATACAGAAAAGTTGCTACACTTATCACAGACATTGATATGGGAATACAAATGCAGGAGTAAGTTGCTGAAATAATGCTCAGCTAATTTTTAAAAACTGACCTAGTTTTCAAAAAAGAAATTCAAAACCTGCCTTGCTTAGGCTCCTTATCTCCAAGCGCATACACAAGCACTTTGATGATGCTGGACCTAGCTATATTGCTCTATTTAAGTGAGGATAGAACTAAGGTTAATAACTTAAAATTAGGAAATAAATTTTTGGTGACTTTTCAAAGACATATTTCCAATGGAATTTGTGCCTTCATTCAATAAGAATAGGGAACAAGCTTACAGCAAAAGAGAAATCTTAAGTCCATCAAAATGATTTATAGACCTGGAGAGCAAATTCCAAAATCTTGTTTGGAAAGGAAAAGTTCTTATTATTGTTCTTTGAAGAACTGAAATATTATTTATTTTACGTGGAAAAAAAAGGCAGCTACAAATCATTCTTACAAACACATCTTAAAACAAAATATTGTAGCTGCTGGTTTATATTTTTATAATAAGAAAACAAATACATTCAGATGTTTCTTAGGTTCAAACACCAAACCAAAAAATAAACTATTTGCACATTAAAAAAGAAAAAAAAAAGTATTTGAATTATTTTGATGGGTGTTTTTTTTTTCTTTTTTTTCTTTTGTTTTTCTTTTTTTTTCCCTGTAATTGCACACAGGAATTGCATCGGCATTGCTATAACCCTTTCTGTTACAGTTAGCTACGCAAGCTCTGGTGCACCTTTTTCAGTTCTTAGCAATACACAGCATTCAAGCTGAGCCCCTGTGCTCCTTTGAGCCTGATTATTAAACACAGAATGGATCTAAGCAGCTCTTTAGCACTGCACAGGCACAAGGTGATAATTCTGCATGCACGGCTGCCTGGCGTCAGTGGGTGTGCAGTTTCTGTTTATGATAACCTATCTGTGAGTGCATACGCTATGAATAAAAAATCAGATTCTAATGTTTAAATAACACATGCTTAACTCAGAAGTTCAGGACTTCACTTGTATTACTGTTGATTAAAGACACTGACTTAATATTTCATCAACCACATTGTCTGTTATTGGAGCTGCTTCCTGGTGTTCTTGGGCAGTCTTTTCTGCTTAATCACCACCTTTTGGAAGACCTGTACTGGAACACTATTATTTTATGTTAATCACAGAATCACAGAATGTTTAAGGTTGGAAGGGACCTCTAGAGATCATCTAGTCCAACCTTCCTGCTCAAGCAAGGACACCTCCAGACCTCCAGAGAAAGAGACTACACAATCTCCCTGGGCAGTCTGTTCCAGGGCTCTGTCACCCTCACAGTGCGGAAGTTCTTCCTCACATGCAGATGGAACTTCCTGTGTTGCAGTTTGCATCTACTACCCCTTGTCATATCACTGGCCACCACTGAGAAGAGCTTGGCCCCTTGCTCCCTACATTCTCCCTTCAGGTACTTACACATGTTAATCATATCCCCTCTCAGCCTTCTCTTCTCCAAGCTAAACAGGCCCAACTCACTCAGTCTCTCAATCTTAAATCTTTTCACTTAATATATTTCCCATTCAACCTGAAATTTCTAGCATATTGGCTCTGTGTTCTGTACTTGAATGTCTTAAATAGAAGAGCATGACTTTCATTCAATGTATTTGCATTCCAAATGTTTGTTTGCGTGTAATTTGTTTGCTGGTTTTGACAGTGCCTCATATCTCTGAGAGGCTTTCAGTGCTGCAGTGCCATCTGAAGTCTTCTGCAGCCTTGTTTCCACCTTGATCACTGTGATTTCAAATGGTGATAGTGTTTCTTTATTTTGCTGCATGTTGTGCACTTTTTACTATGTTACTTTCTCTTTTAAATTCTTTGTATGAATTAATTATAATTCAAATTGAAGACCATGCAGAAAATTAGAAGAGCTAATCAAGGGGTTCTCATGTTGATAGCATGAGTGACATCTGGTCTGAGAACATCCCAGTTGAAACATCTTATGCCACTGTATTTAGAAAACTTTTGTTTATGTTTCTATTTTAATGCTGGCTTAACAAAGGATTGAATGTACAGCACAGACCTCTAGAGTTCTTCATAATGAAATGTTCTCTTCTCTTGTGCGTTTATATTTTCTGTTAGAGTGGATATAAACATTTTAACCTGGGTGCTCCTGGAGGTATGTAGTCTTATACAGGTCTCTTCCCTTCTTTTGTATCTGTTATGTTGCTATCAAAGTAAAAAAAGTAAAAAATAATTTAAAAAAAAATCCAATAGCTATAAGGGGTTCAATTTAGTTCTTGCCTAACTTGCAGCAGGAAAAAAAATAGCAAGCTTCCCCAAGCCTTGTGTATATTTTAATCACAGGAAGAATAACAGAATTTAGGTTACAGTAAACACTTCTTCACACACTTTCAGATTTATAATTTATTCCAAGAGCTGCTTGTACTTCATAGTGAAATATGCGCCCAAATAAGGTGTTCCAAAGTTTTAATATAAAAAGCTGTCTACTTTTGAGCATTACATGGTTTCCTCTTTATATATTCTCAGCTATCTTGGTTCTTATGTACTCCATCTTGTTACGTGAACAGCTTGGTTCTTTTTTATTATTTTTCTTTATTTGAAATAGCTCATGACAAATGCACTGCACTATGCTTGGTAGAATAAAAAATAGAAAAGTATTTTAGAACAATACACAACCCGCCACTGAATGACTGATAGCTAGCGGGGGCTATGAAGATGAAGAGGAAAGGGTTATAATGGTCAAATGGCAAATACAGCTATGAGTTGATAAAGTGAACACAGGTGGGACAAGAGAAAACGCATATGTAGGCACAGTTTCAGAAGGCAGATACTACCTTAGTAGTGTTTTTATGTCCTGTTTTCTGTTCTTTAATGGAGAACTAGCTCAAAAATTGAGAATTTGGTTCACAAAGTGTGGGTTAGATGAACTGACAGTGGGGTGGATTGAGAACTGGCTGGATGCCAGAGCTCAGAGGGTCATGATAAATGGTGCCAAGTTGGCTTGAAGGCCTGTGGCCAGTGGTATCCTCCAGAGGTCAGTACTGGCCCCAGTGCTGTTCAACTTGTTCAGCAATGACTTGGATGAGGCCACAGAGTGCACTCTGAGCAAATCTGCAAATGATAAAAAACTGTGTGGAGTGTCTGACACACCAAAAGGTTGGGCTACCATTCAGAGAGACCTAGAGAGGCTGGAGAGCTGGGCGGAGAGGAAACTTCTGACGTTCAACAAGGACAAGCGCAGGGTCCAGAACAAAGGGAGGAATAACCCCAGGCATCAGTATAGATTAGGGTTTGACCTGCTGGAAAGCAGTTCCACGGAGAGGGGCCTAGGACTCCTGATTTATGCCAAATTAACCATGAGGCAGCAGTGCCCTTGTGCCAAGAAGGCCAATGGGATCCTGGCCTGGATCCCGGTGAGCTGGGCCTGTTTAGCCTGGAGAAGAGAAGACTGAGAAGGGATTTTATCAATATGTATAAATACCTGAATGGAGAATGTGAACAGGATGGGACCAAACTCTTCTCAGTGGTGGCCAGTGATAGGACAAGGGGTAATGGGTATAAATTGAAACACAGGAAGTTCCATCTGCATATGAGGAGGAACTTCTTTCCTTGTGAGAGTGACGGAGCCCTGTCATAGGCTGCCTAGGAGGGTTGTGGAGTCTACTTCTCTGGAGATCTTCCAAATACACCTGGATGTGACCCTGTGCCACACAGTCTAGGTGTCCTTGCTGGAGCAGGGATGTTGGACTAGATGATGTTTAGATGTCCCTTCCAACCTCGAGCATTCTGAGTGATTCTGTGAAAGTCAGTGGTTTTATTGATCTACTCACCACTTTCTGCACAGGGGAAATATTTCCCATGATGGACGATCTGTGCTTACTATGAAGCTAATAATATCAGAAGTGTCTGATGAAGATTATGACCATCCGTTTGTCTGTCATGCTTTAAATACCTTTGGGCAGGTTGCATCCTATATCACATTAAAACGCAGAGGTACGAATTTTGTTATTTTTTTGTTACATTTGTTTGAAAGATCACATTTGGACAAATTTGGCATTTTCTTTTTAATTTTATTCTTGTGTTTTTGTGCAGTCCGTGATTTACAGAGATGGCTCATTGGAGGACTTATATCTTTTTTGCTTATAACAGTCATTACTTTAATAATCTACAAGACTTTCAAGATTGACTTTGTACTTTGGTATCGTAATTCAGATTGTGCTTCTGTAAGTAAGGAAGGTATGTATGACAAGCTATGACACTGTAACATGTCCATCTATTTTTTGCTCTGATGGCAATCAATAGGTGTTCAGCAGAGCTACATCCTGTAGACTAACTGGTTATAAATTTGCATTAAATATTTTTATTGAAAATAAAACTATTATTTTCTCAGAGGTGAGATTTGTTTTTTTGTAACTTCTTTCTCTTAACCAGCTCCCATTACTCTTATTTACCCTTCTAATTCTTGCAAGCTCTGATGGTTACATGCATACAGGAGAAAGAGTGGTACAGTTCTCTATTTTGTGGTTTTCGTTTTGTGGTTTTATTGCTGTGGTGTAGTATATTGGACAGGTGTGAAAAAAATGGGAATAAGTTCAATATTATTGTATTATTATATGAGTGCTGTGGCAGCACCTCAGACAGACCTTGATTAAATTCCCTGGAGTTTGAAAGAAGATGGATTACTTGCATAGAGATAGCTAACATTTATTCATGGCTGTTTGAAATGCTTTCACAGAAAAATAATTTAAATTGAGTTTTTTTTTGTTTAAAAGTTCAGTTTCCCAGAAAACATTAATACAGTTCTAATGAAAAAATCAATAATACCATATTTTGTAACCTGTTCAGCTAAAATTAACTTGTTAAGTTTGATTTTTGTTTTGGTTTCCTGCATCATTCCTGTTTATTATGCAAATCTAACTCTCAAAACGCCAGTTTTCTTTCCCTCTCTGCCTCCCTCTCCCCTCCACAAATTATTTTGATAAAGATTTGCCATTTTCCAGTTGCTCTGGAAAGGCAAAAGAGGAGAGAACTGCTGTTGAGTGTGCTTCAGAAGAGGTTGTGAAGAAAGTCCTGCAACAAGCCACATACTTTCTTAATGTCTTGGGACCTCTGGGCTTAGGGGATCTTTCCTGTAGATCCCAGGGTCCTGCATCTAGCTCCCTTGCTGACAAATTCCTCCCCTCCGATGGGAAAAAAAGGTTGTTGATCACCTGTTGCTGATCACCTTTTGATTTGTACCGTGTTTAAATGCCTTGCTGTTACTCTTGACACAATCTGCCTCCATTGCTATTTTAAACAGCCAAAATTAAACCTTGTGACAAAGGCATGCTACTGTTCATTTCAATTTTCTAATAGGATATTTTTGTTTATTTTAGATGGGAAAATATATGATGCATATGTCCTGTATCCAAAAGTCAATGAAGGCAGCAGTTCCTATCCTCTGGAAACCTTTGTTCTTAGAATACTACCTGATGTCTTAGAACGACAGTGTGGATATAATCTCTTTATATTAGGAAGAGATGACTTACCAGGGGAAGGTATGATTTAACTAGTAGAATTAATATATTGTCTTTTTATGCATTTTTCTGGGACTAGCAGAAGATTATACAAACAACTAAAATCCAAGTATTTTTGGAAAACAGAGTTAAAGTTTTATAAGTTTATTTTTTAATGTGCAGAAGAAAGTTTCCTTAACAAACACTCTGCACTGATGTTATGAGGATTAGTACTTTTGTTTTAAAGGTTTTGTTACCTTTCAGCCATATTAGTTGCATTATAGAGGTTTTTAGAAGAAATCTGCTCTTCAGGACTGAGGAAAACTATTTTTATTGGTAGTATCATGCAATGGATTTGAATCATGAATCACTACTGGGAGGTCTTAGATTTACCAATCCTCTCAGCTAGCCACTCCTCCATATAATTACAGTTTTAAAATTATGAAATATTTTGCATCGTTTATGATGTTTCTATGCAGACCTTGATTGTTCTTTCATAACTTACAGCTGTGGTCAGTGTTGCTAATGGAACCCTTAAGCAAAGCAGAAGACTGATGATTATTCTGCAATCAGAACCATCTAGTTGCTGCATGTTTGAAGATACCTCTGAACAACAGCTTACTATGTATAATGCTCTCATCCGTGATGGGATTAAAGTGATTCTTATAGAAATGGATAAAATACAGGACTACACAAGCATGCCAGAATCAATCAGATACATTAAGCAAAAACATGGGGCTATCCAATGGAAAGGGGATTTCTCAGAGGAGTCTTGTTCTGCATGTACTAAATTCTGGAAAAATGTACGCTATAAAATGCCACACAGAAAAAAACGCATCTTATTCTGAAGTATATTTGTTCCCCAAAACTTTGAACAAATCTCCAGGGTAGAAAAATAAAGATATTCTTGACTTAATAATACTGAGAGAGTAGTTCTAAAAAATGTGAGTTTTCTGCACAAATTTTGTGTGTTACAGATGGACTTTCTCCTTTAGGATTAGACCAAGACTTGGTGGGGACCAAGTAATTACTTACTCCACCTGCAAATTACACCTTAAAACAAAAAATCTATGCGACTTTATTTCTGCTTAGGCTATGGATAGCAACAACATCTGCTATGTTAGTCTCACATAGATACATGAAATAAATGGTGCTGCTGGTGGTAGACTTTTGTCCTTATAAATGTAATAACCACTATATCTTTTTTTTTTTTTTCTTTTTGAAAGATCTGATTGCAAAACTTGCATTTTTCTTGGTCTTTCTGTTCTATTTTTTCTTGCCCTTTGTGACAGTTTGACTTGCTCATTACCACAAGAATCTGCCTTCTGCAAGCTTTGAGGTCCTCTCCTGTTGCCTCATTCTTGCTCTTGGAATTGCTAGGGAAATGCATGATACAAAAAGTATATCTAAAACTCTTCAAAACATTAAATATATATCAGGTGAACAACTGGATGCCAACTGTTTTAAGCAAATGGAGTAGAATCTGTGATCTTTCACACATTTATTTTCTTTTTGTAGTATGTGGTCATTGGGGTATTTCTGAAGTTTGTCTCTTGAAATTGTCAAGAAGCTGAAAATACTTGAGATTTCTTGCAAACTCGAAGCTTCTCAGAATGTGCCACTAGCAGGGAGACCAATGTTCTTGTTCTGCATCTCACCTCTGCTAACAGCTTACAGGAAACTCACTGAGGATCTATTAAAGGACTTTGTCATCCTGAAAGTCCAGAATATACAGCACTGGAGCCTACAAATGTGGAAGAGCAGGAAAATTTATCTGAAGAAAATTGGAAAGCTCATGAAATGACTGAGGTGATGTTAGGTTCAATGTCTGAATTTTCTACTCCAGAAAGGATGGTTTTGAACTGCTCCAGATATGGATATCTGGATATCCAGACATATATGTAAATTATAAATTATTTTTCTGATTTGTTTTTGTCATTACCCACTCATTTGATGTTTTCCTCACATCTCTGGGCACAACAGTAGCTGTGATAGGGAGTTTTGAAAATGCTGTCATTGGATTTCTGAACCTGATGTGCTTCATTTCTGTGGGCATATTTTAAAGTATGTGTTCTGTCTTTCTACTTGTCTCATGAATGATGTATGCTAGGGAAGTGCTTCCTCTTTCTGTATTATTCATGGGAAGACACCCCAGCTTTACCTCATTTCTTCTCCAGTCAGTAGTGGTCATTTTTGTTCTTTCATGCTTTCTTGCTCAATTTATGGTGTGAATGTACACAAATTCTCTGAGAGATGGGACGGGCTGCTGTGAAGTCTTTAAAAGGTATATGTCCTCCCAAACCACATTGTTCCTAATACTTATACCTTTGTGTGTTTTTTTCCCTCTTTCAAGTATGCATAATTCAGTCTTCCCTCCGCCTCATAAAAGTGGGTATCTTGGACAAGTAACTGTATTTAGAAAGAAAACTGGCCTGTCTGCTTTTAACCTCCTCTCCCATTCCCTCCTCCTTCTCTCAGAGGGAATGATAACTGTACTTTTTAAACTAGGTGTGTACCTTTTGGCTAAGTGTGCCATGACCACATTATTGCAAATGGAGCATAGGAGGACAGGAAAAGAGCATCTTTGTTGGAGTAAAGAATTCACTGATAGGTAAAGGAGGTACGTCCTTTCTGAAAGGATGAATAACCAGGATAATTGCAAGCAACAAGAAATAAGATTCATCAGCTTCTTTAAACGGAGGGAAAAAAAAAAAAAAAGAAAACTTGGCAGTTACCTCCCCTACATATTGCATACAGGAACAAATAGTGAAAAAAAGCTAAAGAGATGTCTTGACAGGGACACTCATGGTGGGAAGGAACTTGTGTGCCATATGTCCCCATACCATCTGTGTACTCTCCCTTCTGGGTCGTGACATCTGGTTCTGATAGATACCTGGCTGGGATCCCTGTATTTTCAGAGTAGATAGGAGTTAATTCTCCTTAGAGATTAAGAAGAATGGAACACATGATGTTTTTGCAAGAAGAAACATTTTTTTCTTGTTTCATAAAAATGCATCTCCTTAACCCAAATCTGAATGACTTCACATATATATATTTAAATGAGCCAAGGATGTGCCAGCACTGACTGCTATTAGTTTCTAAAAACTGGTAACTTTGGCAAGTTTAGCATTTCTGGAGTGTTGGGTCATATAGTTGGGTGCCTAAATTAGGAGATAAGAGAGTTTATTTCTGAGCAAAGGAAATATCCAAAATGACAAAAAAAATAGAATGAGAAAAGGTCAGGGTGAGGTCTCAAGGTGAGGCCTGATGGAGAAATAATAAAAATCTATCACAGAAAATAGCTGTGGAATTAAGGGACAAAATTCTTCCTCCTCATGAAAATAATGCCATTGAAGGGCATCAACATTATGCTGTGCAATATCTCCACCTAGTGAGGCTTAGTAGAACAGCAGAAATGAAAGTGAATTTTAAGAAAAGACATTGTTTACTTAAGATCATAAAAAAAATTATGATTAATGATGCCAAACCATGAAATTAAAAAAAGAGAGGAGACTCAAAAAAACCCCAATCTGACAAATGCTAGTCTGAATTACAGCATAATTTCTATTTTCATTGTTTTCCTCCTCCTTTGTAGGAAATAGCAACGAATTTGTTGGAAAATGAGATTTTTGACCTTTGGATCTGTACATCTGTCAGTTCAGTGCTCAGAATTAATTGGCAATTGGGAATTGTCCTCTGCAGAGCTGTTTTTCTTCACAGGTCTCCAGCCTGCGCTGGTTAGATCTGATTGCTCTGTGTTGAGCCATATTTCCCATTGATATTTCCAAGACAAAGACCATGAACAGAGATTATTTCATTGGGAATCTCCATTCCAGCAGCCCAGCAAAGTGTGATGGCCAGACCTCAAGAGGGTATGTGCCAACTGTGTGTTTCCCAGGAAATGGGGAGTCTTTACAGATTACTTGGCATACAGAACTCTGTCTAATTTTATTTCTGCCTATTTTACCTGTCCAAAACACTGAACTAGGAACAAATGGATCCAATGGATGCATGGTGACTAAATCTTGGGAGTCTGGGATGCTGAAGAGGTTGCAGGAACCCCAGTCTGCAGATAAGCAATGGGAAAAATCAATAAGAGGATTGCCTTCAGTACCACAGCCAGAGAGAAGTGCTTAAATGGAGGTTGAAGACCATCGGATGTCACAAAGTTCCTGAGAATGGGAAGCACTGGCCAGTTCTCCCTGGACTCTGAAAATTTGTGAGCCTATATTAATGGGCTGTATCTCTGTCACCTGAAATAATCACTTGCCAATCCTTACCTAGAAGGATTTGTCCAGGTGCTATGAGCCCAGCAAACCCAATTTCTTGCTGGAATATGAGTTTGTTTCTCCTCTCCTCTCCTCTCCTCTCCTCTCCTCTCCTCTCCTCTCCTCTCCTCTCCTCTCCTCTCCTCTCCTCTCC
>JAVCKT010037017.1:0-11409 GCA_032273925.1 Rhynchotus rufescens | reverse complement strand
AGAACAAGTAATTCTTTATGTAACTTTACAACCCACTTTTTAATGCTTGCAGTTACATCTAAATTGCTTCTGAGCCAAGAGCACAAGTGTTACCATTGAAAAATCATGCACGATGAAATAAAAGAAACCACGAACCCCCCTCCCTCCACTGAAGATCTTCTCTGTTTAAACCATTACTGCACCATGTGTTCATGTCAACTGCATCATATTGATTTGTCTCTACAATGTGATGTGGGTTTACTAAAGGGTTACAGGGCTGTGCACACGCTTTTTTAAACTGCATGCATAGCTAATTTTGCCTAAATAAATAATACATTCGTTAATTCTTTCCTTTCTTCTTCTTTTTTTTTTTTTGGATGCATATGTGTGCATGTCTCCAGTGATGCAGAGGACCATAAACCTCTAAAAAAAGGAAGCCGGACACCTTCAGACAGAACTGTGAAAAAGGAAGACAGTGATGATAGTTTAGTTGACTATGGAGAAGGTGTGAATGGTCAGTTCAATGAGGATGGCTCCTTTATTGGACAATATAGCGGTAAAAAAGAGAAAGAACCTGCAGAAGGAAATGAAAGTTCTGAGGCTCCTTCTCCTGTAAATGCCATGAATTCGTTTGTGTAATCAAAGAACTTGATCCCTTGTCACAGTATCTTCAGTTGTATTCAAAGCACTTGTACATCCCCGTCGTGTAATATGAACATGCAGGTAACAACGCTCCTCACCACAAGAGGTTTGTGCTAGAAGAATATGCAGGCCAATATAATTATACCGTGTAATGACACAGTAAGTGGAATGTTATTATAAATCAAAATAAGAAATTATAAGAAATTCCAATTTGGTTCCAAACTTCAGTATTCTCGTGTTCTTTTTTTTTTTTTTAAGGAACTGGCACAAAAAAACCAACATCGACTGATAATATTATTTCCTGTTGAAAATACAGTATAATGCATGAAAAAAAATGCTACACAGCTCACAGATAATCTTGTGTACACTATCAAAACCTGGTCTGATAATTTGTTATGCGGTCCTCGGCTGAATCCCTGGATATGAATTCTGTTTTCATTGTCAGAGTGTTATAGTAGTATTATATAGAACTTCAATGTCTTTGTGGACATTGTTGTGAAATTGGTGACTTAATGTCTAGCTATCATATGTCTTTTTGTAAGACAGTTAGGAACAGTATGTACAGTATATAATTGCTAAATGATTTAAGTATGACACTTGCATTTGCTGATGCTTAATGAGACCCTATTATCTGCTCTTTGCTCCTATTACTTTATAGCCTTTTTAATCTATCAAGTGTGACAGCAGTACAGTGTTCTATTTTTACATCAAAATACATTGGATTGATTTTAGGGCATGAAAGACACGCATTGCAATGCGGTTTGGAATTTGTACAGTCACTGAAGGAAAAACTTTACAATGAGAGAAAATATTCCAGAAAACACAGGGCAAAATACGTTCAGTGCCTTTTTACAATATGCATTCCATAATGCACTCTGCTACTAAATCAGTTGGTGCAGTAAATTGTGATTAGTGGACTACAATCATTGCCAATACAGTAACAATGTAAAAGAAAAGTGTTATGGAACTGTTGTGCTAAAAAAAGAACGTTTTCAATGTGTTGTTAAACAAACAAAAAAAAAGTATGTTATTTTAGCCTTGAAAATAATATACTTTATAGACAGAGCACAACAAGTTTTCATGGCCTTAGAAGATTTGTTTAAAAATAAAAAAGTCAAAATTAAATTATTTACTAACACAGCAAAATTATAAGCTCTTGCAAAATAAAATGTTAAAAAAATCTATACCAGCAAGACGATAGCAGCAAGAGTGCATTTCCCTCTGTATCCCGGCCAGATGAACATGGCAGCTTTGGAATCACCCACCCCCAGCAGCAGTGTAAGCATTACCACTGGGAACACCAGAATTCAAGGAATCTGACAAGTGCTAACATGGTTTAGTGGCAAGAGATTCCCGGTATCAGTTACGAAATTTATTTTCTCACTTATTATATCAATCAAATGTTTACCTCCAAATATAAATTTTTTATAACAACCTATGGTTGAAGGAATGCTCAGTTTCATTTGCCAATAAATTGGTTTTTCATAACTTGCATCAAGTTTAATTTTAAGTAAGCTTTTTATATGTAGATATTTTGTTGAATTTGTAAATACACTGAAAGTGTAGATGCTCTATGCTTCTAGATGTTACAAACAAAACAAGAAAGCTTATGTTGTACTGTGTAAGAAGTACTATAGCCAGTGGTGTGCATGGTATTTTAAAGCATCTACTTAAATATATATATATAATTTTTTTTCTTTTTGCCGTGAAAACAAAATAGTTGAACTGTTCTACTTATTTACCGCGGATTCCTAATAAAGTCGTCCAGAGCTTTTACCAGTGCATTACATTAGACTGTAGTACATCTTGCAGCTTTCATGTATATACTGTAGGTAAAGCACAACTGAAGTTATTACACATCTAAGTTAACTGTAGGAAGGGGTTTTTTTGCACCTCTGAGCCTTCCATTGATGAGTTTTCTTAATGGGAGCCAAAATAAGAAAAGGGTAATGCAAACACTGATTACAAAGCACAAAGCAAATATTTCTTAATAAGATTTGCCAATGGTTTTGGTAAAAGAGAAGTATAATTTTATTTAACTGTAGATGCTGAATTATCTGTGCATGTGGGGGTAAACATACAGGCTCACTTCTGTAATAGTGCAACAGATTTTGTATTAAAAATAAATGTGGTTTTAAAATTTCACTGCTTGTTCTGTTTACAGTACAAATCACATCTGATTCACCAGATAATTAAGAATTACAAGTGGAAAAGAGACATGAAACAACTCTGTCAGAAGTCGTTCCCATGATATTGCAGGAGTTCATGTACTGTAACTAAGTTATTTGCAGAATGTTGCATCTTCACTTACTGCCATTTGAGAAATGTGAATGTCTCTGACCATTTCCCACTGAAATTAGGTGCTGTCTGCATTTTCTTCCATGACTGTTATAGTCAAAATAGCAAAGGAGGGAGCAAGGAGAGGAGGAGGGAGGACATGTTCCATACCTGCAAGAGGGAGTAAGTGCAAGTATTGGTATATTTTCCAAAACAGGATCTCTCAGGTAGGATCCCAAATCAGGAAATTGCCTGACATACAAAACTCAGAACTCAGAACGTTTATTTTATCAGTGGATAAAGTGGGGAAACATCTTTCACAGCACAGAAAATCCAGTGCAATGCCCTTTCCATATGCTGTCTATTCTGTGTCTGAGTGGAAACAGATGGAGAAACAGGGCAGTTACTCAGAAGACTGAAAGAGAGGTATGGATTCCAAGGCAGAAATACTCCAGGAAATAACATTTTAATAAAAATGGTGTTTGGCTATGATACATGGATGCAGGATGTTCTCCGAAGCTGTGGTGTCAGCTCCCCGAGCTAGCTCTGTAATTGAACCCCCTGGCTATTCCAGCTTCTCTCATCTGCTTAGTGACAGTCGCGGCGCCTTCAAACACTGGGCTACCCAGTTTTTCATACAGATATCTTGATTTTTCCAGCAATATGCACTGATTGGGATGTATGAAATACAATTGTTTCTGTTTTGATGATTCCTGCAATGAGGGTTTGAAAGTTTTGTTGGAATAAATGCTTTTGTATGGTAATCATTTTTGAGACAAACCTTACTTTTTCTTCTGTGTGTGTGTTTCCCAAAGTGTATTAATGCATAATTTTTCCTTAATGCATTTATTTATTAAATATTAATGCATTTTTCCCTTTTGTGATTTATTTTTGGGTTTGGTTTTATGCTCACTGAAGTGGTTGTACAAATCTGAGGGAATTAAAGAGAATATCCTAAACATAATTCCTTTCTTGTAATCTTCTCACATTGTTCCTTGGAAAAGGTGGTTTCTGTGTTCAGCAAAGTGGCATGCAATTTGGCAGCTAAATTCTCTTCTCTTAGAATCTCTCTCATCCATGCTTAAGACAAGGCCTATGAAGAAATACAGTCTACAGCCTGAAAGCATTTTTTTTTCTCTGAAGGAAGAATTAAAGAAGAAAACAAGCAGGAGGAGGATGATATTTCAAGTTATTTCTCAAAAAATATTTCAAGTTATTTCTCAAACAATAACTGTCCTTTGTTGTGTATTTCTGTCTCCCTCCCTCTCCTATCTTTCCCTCTCATTTACCACCTTAGGAAAGGGCATTTCAGAGAGTTGGCAGAAGCAATGACTGGCATCATAGGAAGACAGAAATAACTGAATGTGCTACTGGTAGGAATCTACCCCCGCATGATCCTTCCCAGGAAGCACAAGTGGACGTGGCTTTTAATCCCTGAGGGGAGTGATGTTTTCCCTTGCTCTCTGTAAACACAAGGTGGAAACTTTAGATCAAACTGTCAAGATAGATAAAGGTCAACGGGACTTTGACAGACAGTAGATGTGATGCACCATGATCGTAAGCAAGCAAATGTTGACCCTTGTAATCTCACAGCTTTTGATAACAACAACAAAGCAGAGTTGTTTCCTGTGCAGAAATGTAGGTGAGATACTAAAGTTTTCAAAACCTGCACAAATGCATAATAGCTAAAAAATGGTGCCTTCGCTTTAGGTTTTGAGAAGTTTGTCCAACTGTGAACTTGGCCGTGTTGTCTCTGCCCTCTGGGGAAAAGCAGCAGGATAAAATTGAGGGCAGCTTGCACATAAGGGAGCTGCATATGTTGCAAATTGCAGAAGGAGAGAGGGCAGTAGATAGTTCCTGTCAGCAGGACCTGGACAGCTCTTCATCCTGTTGTGCTGTGCCCTGAGGTGCTGTGGTAAAATAAAGAAGTTTGAAAGATAGTTCTGTTTCCTTCTCAGCTGAAGCAACCATGACATCAACTGAGGATATAAGCTGCTAGTCTAAATCAGGTTCAGCTGTGCCTGGCCTCCTGTTACATTTTGGTTATAAAAGAAAGGAGAATAAATACCCACTCTCCAATCTTTCTAAAGAGAAAACGAAACCATTGGGACAGGTAAAAGGAAAGAACAAACGGATATTTCATGTTTCCTTTACATATTTGAGAAGAGGCAATTTAGATAGCTGGCTGGAAGGAGAAAAGGAACACATTTGCCAAAGGCTACTTTCCTCATTTAAAAAAAAAAAAAAAAGTGAGTATTAAAGTTGTCAAAAGTTGTCAAAATCTTATTTTGTGTTGGCTTCAATCAGCGAGCTCACCCTCCCAAGCAGTAACGTCCCCCCGTCTGTGTGAGAGACTGCAGGAGGCCACGAGCGCCTGTCTGCCCATAGACCCAACTAATGGCTGTTGACAAACAAAATGTGTTAATATTTCCTTGTCTTTCCTGCCAGGTAATACTACAGGGTATTTTTTCATCTATCCAGCCATTAACAAGCTTACTAATCTCTAAGCCTTGTATCAAATGTACTAGCAAATGGCCACAGGTTGTTAGGTTTGGGATGAGCGAAGCACTCGGGCAATGGACAGACACGAGGCAGTTGCTTTAGTTTCCTGACTGTTGGAAGGCCCTACCATAGCTGGGAAGCACGGTGCTTTCTTCTTTAACTGTACAGCAAGGCCTCATAAAGGGACCTCCTTCTCTTAGCTAATCTGACTACTACTGCTCTAATAAGAGTGCAGAGAGTGAGAGTTTCCAAGCTCTTTAGATAACTGCAGGAAGATACAAAGGTACCGTGCAAAGTATTTGGTAAATGAGAGACCCTATAGGATATAGACTTCCACATTGGAATGCTGGTAGGAGTACTTTTTGAAGAGTTTCTTGAAGAAAATTAGGAAAAATGAGGGCAATTAATTAAAAAAAAATCTGGCCTAGTCAGAGGACAGATTGAATAGAGAGCAAAGACTCTAAGAGTCTCGAGAAACAAACAGCACACAAGGAAGCACCAGAAAGAGGAATCATAAATGAATACTATAAGGGAATATTATAGCCTTCACTTTGCAGGTGTTCAGAGATCATAGTTTTATGCACAATCTTGAACTTCCAGTGAACCAGTCCTCCAGCAAGAACTTCCTGGCTATTTTGCAACAGATACGTGGTCAAAATTCTTGCTTTGCGATGACTCTACTGTCCCATTAAAATTATGCAGTGATTTTTTTTTCCCAATGGAAGCTGATAGATATTTTCCCAAAGCTAATTATTTTTTTTGGGCAAACAGGCAGCCCAATCTTCGAACGTTGGAATTTAGAAGGAACAGTCGGCCACTAGGGGGAAGTCACAGTTGTTGGTTAAGGAAGAAAGTGGGCAACAGGCCTCCAAGGGAGGCCCTGGGGTACACACGGCACGTGATCCCGAACATGGGATCACCTCATAGACCTCTGATCGCAGACAAGCCACCCTCCCACTGAAAGGAGCTCGGACTCCAAACGATGTGTAGGGTTGAGCTCTTTGGGGCACATGTGGGGCTGCGCTGTGCATGGATGAGCGTCCCGCGGAATGGGGCTGTGCGAGTCGTTTCTGCACCCGTGAGGAGCAACGGCGGGAGATGAAAGAGAACACAAACAAGTACAAGAGCCTGAGCCCTTTGGTGACGACTGTCTGTACTATTTCTACATGTTTGGGGATGTGTGAAAAAAGAAGTGTTGTTTTGGTTTGATTGTAGCGAATTAGCTCAGATTTTGTTGTCACTTAAAGGCACCAAGCATTCAGGCCATCTTTAGCAAAGGGCAACATTTTTTTCTCAGGTGAATTTTCAAAGGTGAAAGTGATGCCAACTGGTGAGAAGCGCACATTTTGAGCTCAGCAGCATTTTTGAGCTCATCACTGAGCTTAAGGACTTGGTCTGGGGGAGGCTTTGCCGGGATTGTGCTTTATGGGTGGAAAAGAAGAAAGGACTAAGGTCTCAAAATCAGAATAGTTTGGTACAATAAGATGTGTTGGGTCACAAGTGAAGACAAGTGCTGCACTGGCTCTACCTTGAGCGCCTGAGAATTTTATAAATCCCTCCTTTTAAAGTGCACCCAAGAGTTGCTGCTCTTACCAACTCACGACCTTTCAGGCAACACAGAGCATGTTTTTGCTCTCACAAGATGAGGATCCCATGTGTCTGAAAGGAGATGGAGAAACAGCACATGGATTTGGCCCGAGGCCCCTGCGTTGTCGGTCAGCGTTACCTCCTGAGCGGCTCCGCTGGCAGGGGCAGTCAAGGCTGTCGGGACCCTTCCCTAAGGATCAGGGACCAACATTATGTTGTCCATGTGATGCCAGCAGAGCTGCAGCAGAAGACTTATTCCATGGACGGAATAAAAGACGAGAGCCTAAGCTGGTGAGAAAATGAAAGCTGTCAAAATATTATGCAAAAGTCTCAGCTGAACAACAGAGAAAAATAATCTCTTATCAGTATCACACAAAATATGTAGGTGTAAGAAGTTTGAGCTTAGAGATGAGAATAGATAGATGTGTTTAATGTTTAATAATTAAGAAGGTTTAGCAAGTGAATTCTTTTAAATTATTTCTTCTGCGGGGAATGGGAGCAGCGTAGCTATAAACTGGAATCCAGGGCAAATTTTCCAGCAGGAGGAGGCAGCCGCAGCCCCACCAAAGCCAACAAAGCTGTCGGTTGACACCAGCTGAGGCTTCTGCTTGTGGCATTTTTATGCTGGTTTGCATAATGAATATTTCTTTACCAAATGACTGCCTAATAAAGTGTCAGGGTTTTTCCACTAATGACAGCAGCCTCCAGCAGGAACATAACAGGGACATAACTGCCACAGCTAGTTTGCATGTTAGAAACAGCCAGATCACCGAGCAGCAACCTTTCTTTTCTGAATTATGTATTTCAGAATGTGACCTCATAACGTGGCACTACAAATATGAAAAAAAAAAAAAAGAAAAAAAAAGCAGAACTCTTCGATTCTGTGGGTAATTTCTGGTGAGGTTTTTATTGCCCAATTGGTCACTAAAGATCTGTGAAAATAAACTGAAGGAAAAGAACCAGTGCAGAAGCATAGGCCGTCTTTTCTGGAGGCTCGTTCTCAAAGCATAAATACTCATCTCACACACAGAAGCTTGGGGAGAAGCTCTGTCTCTATTTTTAATGACTAGAATTTAATCCTGTTTGCAAAAGGTGACAGAAGGAATAAGATTATTTTGTTTTATCACCAGTCTAAATTTTGTCTGCAGGTTTAATTCTGTTTCTGCTTGCCTGTTTCTTTTGGTTTGGATTTTTTTTTTTTTGATATATTTAATAAGATAGGTTTCAAGAGCCATTTATATTCATTCGTCACAGGAAGATGAGGTTTTCAGTAAGATTTTCAGAGAAAAAATGCAATACAGCATAAGTTAATATCTTCTTTGAAATACCAAATCTATTTATGACAAACAGTACTGCCTGGTCTCTCATTTCACAACAGTCTTTGCTTGTAATTCATTTTTTAATTTAAAGTAACCCTTCCATGTGAGACCTGAACTAATAAAAAATATATACATACTGAATCTGAAAAATTGAATCATTTTGATTGAGAAAATAAAGGCCAACATATGAAATGTTTGGATTGCTATAACTGAAAGCCAATGGGAAGATGGGAAATCTTTTAGGATTGATTTCCACCAAAGACATTGTAAAGCAAAGATTATAGGAATAGAAATGATAACTTTACTAAAAATTTGTCATAAATTATGTCACAGCTCAACAACACGAGTTTTCTATTTCTCTCTCCTATGATCAACCCTGAACAGCGGGGTTTTCTCTAGCATTTTCGGCTCTTGAGTAGGATAACACTCCCAAGTGTAGTGCAATAGTCATTGAGGTGACCTGAAAGAAAGGTTATCGTTTAAAGCACATTTCCATGCACATTCCAATACACTATTCCACCTCTTCCACATCCTGCAGGGAGCCTCTCCCCCTGGCCAGCCACCGAAAGCGGGTGCACAAACAGCACTGGTGTCTTAATAAAGCTCTGTCTAAGAGTGATTTCTCCAAGCAGACAAAGAAATGAAGAATAAATGCATGTTACTCGCACCTTCTACTCAAGCCAACACATACAAATAAATGGGTGTCCTGTCAGACACCAAGGCAAAGATTCTCTGAGAACAAGCGCTGATAAATCCAGCTGGGATCACCCATTTTTCCCTACTCACAGAGAATAAGAGGGGCTCCGGCCTTGGCAGCTCCAGCAGCTCCTGCTGCATTTCAGCAGGCCCGGAAGACACGAGTCGGTGGAAGACACGAGTGAAGGGGAAGCAAAGAGCGACTAAACCCCTCTGTGCTGCAGTTAGTCACAGCGTGACTAACCAGGGAAAGGAAGCACCAGGAAAACCTTGCCGGACTCCTCATGGCAACCGCTTGCACGGTGAGGTATTTAGTGCTCAGGCGTTTGTGCGCTCGTGTCCCTGCTCAGGCTCCTGCATGTGGCGGGACGTGGATTTGCTCTGGCTTCTGCCTGCCATTGCCTTCACATTTTCCTGTGGCTTTTCCCTCTCCTATCTTCATCTCTGCTCACAGCAGCTTTGCAAAACGCAGCACTCTCTGCCTTAGCACAGGAACCCCAAAGCGCGGCGCCGGTTTCCAAGGCGTTGGCCAGCGCGACGCCTGGAGCAGCCCGCCCGCTCCCAGCCGGGAGGCACCGCCGGCCTCTGCTTCCGTGCGCTCCGGTCCTCCCGGCGAGCGACCAGGCCCTCCGCCCCGCAGCAAAAGGAACGAGGCTGCCAGAGCAGGACTTAAGCAGAAATATATGTCTAAATCCCCACTAAACCACTCATTGCCAGAAGTGATTGCAAGTTGGACCTGTCTGAAGACCAAGAGTAGGTGTCAGATGCCTGTGGCTTCATCACGTTATTCCAGAGAGGGCACGTGCAAGTGGCAAAGGCTGTGCTTCTTCCTAAGCATTTCCTATGCCTTTCCATAGGTCCATTGCTTTTGGTCCCTTGAATATGCATTGACTTTTTTAAAAAGTGAAGTCACTGGACAGGCTGATTATTCATACTGTTGTGCATAATAAATGCTTACTATGTTAGCTAATGGTAGGACAGATAATTGAATTTAGTACTGAAAATTAATCCTCTGAATACTTTGTGCCGCCATCCATAAGTGATTGATATTGACCTTGTGTGAACAGATGCTCATCTATGTGTTACTTGATTATTGTTGTTCAATAGCACACTTATTAAAAAAGGCAAAGAGAATAGTTTAATAGTAATTCTGGAAGAGATGCTTTGGCCAGCTATGAAGGACTGTTAAATAACACGTTATCAAGGATTTTTTAATTTGTAAACAAATTAACATTGCAGTATACCTTCAAATGCAAAATGAACTTCAGAAAGGAATACCCCTTTGTGGGATATGAAATGAAAATGATGTGGACTGATTTTGCCCTGGCTACATAAAACAATCATAGCCCTAAATCGTTCAGCACCCTGCCGGGGCACAGCAGGCCGGCCACAGTCACGTGCTGTGCATCACATGGAGTGACCTTTAAATCCATTAGTGTTCCTGACAAATAACATGCAAAAAACTGCAAGTGCATCAGTGCAACTCTTCTAAAGCTCAAATGCTTTTATGATGGATAGCTAGATAAATATGTTCATTGAAAAATTATTGTCAAATTGAATAACTCCAGGCATCCTAGTTCAATTATGCAATGGGTCTATGCATCATCTTTGCAGGACCTGCTGACAGCGTTGTTGAATTTTCCAGTACCGAATTTTCCCCTTCCAAGATCCTAATCCTCCTAAGAGGCTCGTATGCCAAAGCTTGAAATGATATCCCAGAACGTATTTGAGGAGTTGTCTTTTTAAATGAACCCACAGATAACCTTGAAATACAAATTGATTTAAGTAAATGTCAAATAGCCTGGCTGCATGCGATAGAGTGATAGTAACATAATAGTGCAATTATCTATTGCACTCCTGCCCTTCCAGCGGATGTGCTCAAACAGTATCTGGATTATATAAATTTCTGATAAAATATACCTATACATATACTTGGTCGTAATTTCTCAGAAAGCTGGAACAAGCACTGAGGACTCTCCTCAGTTTCTAAGCCTTAATGTAATTTCAAAACCTATAATTCTGAAACCTGTATTCAAATGTAATTCTGAACCACCCTAGACCTCATCTCCTGGCCCAA
This sequence comes from Rhynchotus rufescens, assembly GCA_032273925.1. NCBI lineage: Eukaryota > Metazoa > Chordata > Aves > Tinamiformes > Tinamidae > Rhynchotus > Rhynchotus rufescens. The sequence goes on along the minus strand of JAVCKT010037017.1, from coordinate 330 downwards.
AGGTCACCACCTGCTGCCCAGACCTCTCCAGTCTGAGCGTGGTGCTCTCAGTGACATGGTGCTCTCTCCATTTATGAATCTCTGCATCAACTGTTACGAGCATAGAAACCCTATTGCTTTCTAAAAGGAGAGGGGGAGGGAAGGGCACCAAACACATCCAGGTAATAATCGTAGTATCATAGAATCCTTGAGGTTGAATTTTAGAGATCAGCCAGTCCGACCCCCTGCACACACAGGGTCACCTAGAGCACGTGGCACAGGGCCGGCATCCAGGGAGATTTTAAAGATCTCCAAAGAAGGAGACTCCACAACCTCTCTGGGCAGCCTGTT